>JADRCD010221106.1:50192-85606 GCA_019843815.1 Montemys delectorum
AGAGAGAGAGAGAGAGAGAGAGAGAGAGAGAGAGAGAGAGAGAGAGACTAACTGCTAATTCTTGTTGCTGCTCAGGGAAGGATCAGACTAGTGGTTCTCAGAACAGCATTTTCTCACCAGAGCTGCAGCTTCCTCCCCACCCTTCCTCTTCCTCCTCTTCCTCCTCCTCTTCCTCCTCCTCCTCCTCCTCCTCCTCCTCCTCCTCCTCCTCCTCCTCCTCCTCCTCCTCCTCCTCCTCCTCCTCCTTCTTCTTCTCCCTGTTCTCCTCTTTACTTCCTGCTGGTGGTGTGCTGTTGAGTCCTGAGAGCCAATTGGCAGTGATCAATGCAATTTGCTTTGATGCATTCCTGAGGCTAGAAGAATTTTGAACTCTGTGAGTGACACATGCCCGGAGGCAAGGGATATTATAATTCACAAAGGGGAGAAGGAAACCAATTAGAGTTGATTAAAAACCAAACACACGGTGGGATGCATTTAGGCCCCAAATCATTCAGCAAGCTGATGTAGGCACACCAAGATCCAGGCATGCTAAAAATAAAGATGGATATGACTCCCCGTGGTTTACAAGTATATAGGAGAACACAGGGCAAGGTGAAATAGGAGATTTTTTTTCAGACAACTCTGCTCCTCTGTGATTTCTATCCTGCTCTTGTTTTTTTTTCTTCCCTCTGCAACATAGTTGAAGACAGTGGAGCTTAATTTTGATCTGTAGTGGCTAGACATTGCTTTAGCCCCAGAGAGAGCTCAATTCTAATCCTAGCTGTACCACACAGAAGCTATGTGCTCTTAGCTACATGCTCTAGCTTCTTTCAACTTCAAGATCTTCATATAAAAACGGGGGAAATAATACCTATCCATGGTAGAGACAGGAGCTATGATTCTGAATACATTAGTGTAGTCACAGAACACAGTAGATTAGATGCTTGTTGGCTATTGACTCACCATGTTATCCTCTGCAGCTGAGACACATACCCCCATTGGACTTAGCTACTTTTCTATTGCTGTGAAAGGATACCATGAGCAAGACAATTGATAAGAGAAAGCATTTGACTTGGGGATCATGGTTTCAGATGGTGAGAGTCCATGGCCATTATGGTAGGAAGCAGGGCAGCAGGCTGGCTGGCATGGTACTGGAATATCTGATCTAAAAACACTAGGCAGAAGAAGAGAGTGAGAGGGGAGTGGGGGAAGAGAAAGAGAAATAAAAAAAGACAGAGAGAGACAGAGAGATGGATGGAGACAGATAGGCAGACACATACAGAGAAAGCAAGAAAGAGAGACAGAGAAACAGAGACACATACAGAGAGGGACACACAGAGAGACAGAGAGAAGGAGAAAGATGGATGGAGACAGAGAGACAAACTGACAGAGAGAGAGAGAGAGAGAGAGAGAGAGAGAGAGAGAGAGAGAGAGGAAGAGAGAGAGAGGGGAGGGGGGGGAGAGAAAGAGAAAGAAAAAAAGAGAGAGAGAGAAGAGGGGAGAGAGAGGAGATAGGAGATAAGGGAGAGAGGAGAGAGAGGAGAGAGAGAAACACACAGAGAGACAGAGAGCTGGGGATGGTGTGGAATTTTCGAACCTCAAAGCCCATCCTTAGGGGCAAGCTTCCTTCAAGGAGAAAATATCTTCTGCTATCTCTCAAATAGTTCTATCAACTGGGAGTCAAACATTCAAGTAAATGAGCCCATGAAGCTCATTCTTTTTCAATCCATCACACCATTCTACCAAAATAGTGAGAGACTCTTGGAAGCATTTCCTCTTGCAAACATTTAGAGTGATCACCAGAGTGCAAAGCACACTCTAGAATTCCACAACATGGACAGGAGGATGAATCATTCATTATTTCACTACCTACATTCAAAAGTATCATCCTCTTTCTTCAAGATATGGGGAGGTCATGGAGGGGAAGGATGGAGAAGAGCGAACACTGGTTTCAAGTCTGCCTGAGTAACAGGGATCTCTAGGATCAGATTAATGTTTTTCATGCCTTTCCACACTCTCCTTCTCCTTCTTTGCTTCCAAAAGCCTTGTGTTAAAATGGACTCTAATCCCAGTGTCTCATAGAATGGTACCTCACTTTCCATAACTCAGTTTTCCAGGAGGATCAGAATTGAGAACAAAAAAATGGCCAAGTGATGAATAGAACTGTGCCGTAAATCTTCATCAGCATGAAAACAACCCTATGCTACCACCCTATAACCTGCCTCATTCTTATTGCAAAGCAGTTAAGCAAGCCCTTGGGTCTAATTTGCAAGCTAGTTATCTCACCAAGACCAGCAGATTAAGGCAGAAGGCATTAGAGATAACACCTTTAGCAAAATTAGAGATTCTGAATGGAGACTGAAGTTTACACCATGGGACAATAATACATTGGAGTCAGTTTTAATTTTCACAACAGTAATAATTCATTATTACCAAGAATGGTGAGATACTTTCAAGCTTCTTCTGTTTAAGTGGATGAAGAATTTCTAACACACACACACACACACACACACACACACACACAGTGAGAGATATCATGTGATAGCTAAGTCATCATACATCCTCATTTCTGAGGGATGAGTTATTGCTCCAGGGTATAGGAGATTAGAAAAGATCCTATAAATACTACCTGCCATCTTAAGATATGGTTATATCTTTAATATATAAAATTAGTGGCTCTGAAGCTCATGGTTAATTTGCTTTATGAGGAGCCATTCATGTGCTTCAGTTTGTCTTCTGGTATGAAAATTCATGGGAGTTAAAAAATATGGTTACAAACTGATTTGAGATCCTTCCATAGCAAGGAGTAGGGCACACTGAAGTGAGAAGTTCATAGATGTGATTCTCCTTTTGCATGGACATATATGTGTTATGTGTGCATGTGTGCATGCATGTTCACACATGTACATATGTACGTGTGTGTGTGTGTTTAGGCCAGAGGCTGATAATGGATGCCTTCCTTGGTCACTCTTCACCATTTACATTGAAGCAGAGCCCTCATTTGAATCTTCCATTAGCTAGCCAGTTTGTTCTGGGTGTCCTCTGTGAGCTCTAGAATCCCATAGCAGGATAGTGTGGGCTTTGAGGATTCCAAGGGGATGTCTACTAAGTACTGAGATTACAGGTGGGTTGCTATGCCCATCTAGTATTTATGTGAGTGCTGGGTATCTAAACTTAGGTCTTCACATTTGCATGGCAAGCACACTACCCACTGAGACACATCCCAAGATGTCTTATTTCTTTTGAGTAAAGACCTTTTAGTTGTAAAATGGACATTTGTTACCCGAGAGAAGAAAATAAAACAAGAAGGGAGAGTTTATACATTGCAGCCCCTAGGTGTACTTAGTATGTACACAGAAAATATTATAAAAATGATAATCAGATTTTGTAGAGATTGAAGCTTATACAACTTTGGATCCTTCTTTAAGGACAGGGATACAAAACAATATACAATTAGGTATGAATAAGGATGTTTATCTAGACTAAGAAGCCTTTAGAAAGTAATGGTTTCTTAAGAGCCCACAAATGCCACAAGCTTCACAAAATCAGAAAAATAACATTTTTAAATTGACTTCATGGCATTTCTTTATAATGCCTTTTCATATCTTCTTTTTTGGCTGAATATACTTTGATTGCCTTATTCATGTGACATTTTATAATACCATTTTCTATAGAGAATATAAAGAGAATTCAAACCTCTTCCCCAGCATGGTTGATCAAAATTTATTTTTTACTATTGATAATTAAAGACAAATTTCTTTTGGGTTCACAACTTGTTTTCAGGCGGTATCAGGTAAACATCTAGGATCATTCTCAAATTTGAGGAAAAAAGACCTCTCTTAAGTTTCTTTCAAAAAACCTTGAAGAATATTACTTTTTTATTGCTATAGCCAAATATTTGACAAGAAGCCACTTAAAGGAAGGCAGGTTTATTTGGTTCATGGTTGGAGGAGGATGTGGCCCACCATGGAGGAGTAAGCGTGGACCATGAAGCCTCTGCTAACATTGCGTAATCAGGGAACAGAGAGCAGGTACTAAGTACTTTGAAGCTATAAAGCCTCAAGTCTGTCCCGAGTGACCTGCTTTCTCCACCATGGTTCCTAAAGGTTTCACAAGTTGCAAAACTGCCCCACCAGTCTGGGACCTGTGAGTCTGTCTGGGGTGCATTTCATATTCAAGCCACAATCATATCTCCTAGCTCCTGTCTCTTTTCATTGCATGCCTCATTTCTTTTCTATTAACATTCCATGCTGGACGCTGTAGACAAAGAGTTCATCAGATAGGACATACAGACTGCATCTGGTGGTTCTACAAAGCAGATATGCTCCTGGAAGCCACTGTTACAAGGGACTTAACTGTATCAAACATTGGTGCAAATCCTAGAAATAAATCCAGTTATACTCAGGGTTCAGTAGATCCTCAACACAAGGTAAATGTCACTTAAAGATGGATTTTTCTTGTTCTTAAAATACCTTCTTGTAAGTTATATATAAAAAAAAAAGACAAGCAATAATAACAAGCCCAGATGCCTATGTAAACACACGGCCAGGACCTTTCTCAGGATTTAGAAGAAACCCTATGCAAGTTAGGGAGCCTGAACTGAAGCTGTTTAAGATTCATGAAAATCTACTTCCCTCTGATAATGACAAAGGACCCCAAGATGAGAATTTGGAAATGTTGCCCACATTTGTCTTGGTAGCCCAAAGTTAGTAATTTCATCTTTATGGAGCTAGGTTTCTTTTTTTATTGGCTATTTTCTTTATTTACATTTCAAATGTTATCCTCTTTCCTGGTCTCCCTCCAGAAGCTCCCTATACCTTCCCCTTCCCCCTGCTTCTATGAGGGTGCCACCTCTACCCACAACCCACTCCTGCCTCCTCATCCTGGCATTCCTCTACACTGGGGCATCGAGCCTTCACAAGACCGAGGGCCTCTCCTCCCATTGATGCCTGACAAGGCCATCCTCTGCTACATATGTAGCTGGGGCCATCAGTCCCTCGATGTGTACTCTTTGATTGGTAGTTTAGTCCCTGGGAGCTCTGGGGGGGGGGTCTGGTTGGTTGATATTATTGTTCTTCCTATGGGGTTGCCAACCCCTTCAGCTCCTTCAGTCCTTTCTCTAACTCCCCTCTTGGGGACCCCATCAGGGACCCTGTGCTCAGTCCAACGGTTCTTCTCCTGGGCCAGCCCAGCAGGGTCAGTGTAGATGGAGAAGAGAGAAGACAAGATTACTGTATTTAGGACTACCTTCATGCCTTTCTCCTCTAGCAGAGACTCCCTTAGTAAACTAATTCCAGGGCTTCCCAACAGAACCTAGCTGTTTAACTACATCAAAGCATATAGCTACAATTACATGTTGGCACAGCTCATCCCTACCAAGTAGGGAGATG
Source organism: Montemys delectorum (assembly GCA_019843815.1). Taxonomy (NCBI): domain Eukaryota; kingdom Metazoa; phylum Chordata; class Mammalia; order Rodentia; family Muridae; genus Montemys; species Montemys delectorum. The sequence goes on from JADRCD010221106.1 coordinate 55,562, forward strand.
AATCGAGTGAGCTGAGCTGTTGGGATAAACTTATTCAGGCCTTTCTTTTTTGAAAGCCATCAGCCCCTTGAAGGCATCAGGGCTCAGGCAAATTCTGGATTGGTCTCATGTTGCTCTGGCTTTTGAGGATTTAGAAATTAAATGAGCCTGTGTGTTTAAGGGAGGGGAGTCTATTGCCTTTTCCATTCACCCCTTGGCGTTTAAGTCTCTTCTTTTGATAGGCAGACTGAGGGAGAAAGGTGCAGAGTGGCCAGTCCTAATATGAACTTGAGTGCTGTGTGCTGTGAGTACATGAATACAATTGTACCGTCACATATAACCAAGAACAAGCTCGTCTTCTGAGAATGGTCTTCAGAGAAGAGTGTCTTCTTTTGAATATCTGAATCTATTTTAGAACTGGGGTGTCAAGGTAGTAGTGTGGTCATTTATTTACTTACTTATTTATTTGCTTTTCAAAGCTCCGGGTTTAAGCACGAAGATTCATGGCTGTTCTTGGACCACTAATAACAGCCTTTTTATGTGGGAGAGTTAGAGATATTCAGGGCAGAAGCAACGAGTAAGTTACATTTTGAAGACCTACTAGAGGTTTATGGTGGAATCAGATGTGGTGAGGTACATACGTAAGAACAAAAATCATAGAGTGTGTTGTCTCTATGAAACTGCATACAGAGACTGTTCCCTGTCAAAGAGGTTGACAGTGATGATGGGTATTCTTAATGCTCAGGTTCTGTTCTTTATGCTTATTTATATATACCCAAATATTTAAGCAAACACGCACACGCAAACAAATACCAACACATGTTATAAATATCTTTTATGTACCTAATATAATGAAATGAATATTCACATTAATAGAACTGTCTTACAACAACATTATCTTCAATGATTGAGCATCATTCCATTGTGTTCTAGCAATTTATTTAATGTTAGACATTTAGAGTGCTTTCAATTTCTTGGGATTAGCAACATAGACGATGCAATGAAGACCCTTGCAAATAGATATTTGTCTCCATCTCTTGGAAATAATTGCCATGGAACCGTTGGGTCAGAGGCTCTGTACATTTTAAAGGCTCTTGATTAAGTATATCTTAATTGCCTATTTGAAAAAGTTGCAGCAATTTATGCTGTCTTCAGCATTGTAGGAGAGTGCTTGGTTCCTCACCCTCACCATGGCTGAATTTTATCATGCTTTTAAATCTTTGCCCATTTGAGAGGGGGAAAGATAGCAATTCATTGTGATTTGCATTTCTTTGATTACTAATGTGATTGAATATTTTTATGAGCATGTTATCACTTGCATTCTGTTTTTGTAAATTGCCTGTTTTATTTCTTTTGGGCAAGGGAATTTTTTACCTTGGGGACTTTTCTCTGAAGACACCAGGATCAGATTGAAAAACAGAAATCATCTGTTCTTGAATTTTACAATCATGGGAAAATGAAATATATGGTCTAAAAAAGAAGAAATCTGGTTTTTGTTAGCAAGTGCTGAATCTGCAGCAATGGTATCAGGGGTAGATTTTGGGTCTTTTGCCTTTGTTCCTAAATCAGACCTCAGATTGCCTTTTGTATCCTCAGATTCTGCTAATGGCTCTCAGGACTTACTGCCACTCTTTTGGAGGATTTGCCAACAGCTGCCTCTTTGTCTAGAACATTTGAAGGCCTACATTTCTGTGTCTTATTCTAGGTTTTAATCTCCTGAGAGGCAAAAGCAGTTCCTTCTTTATCTTTGAACACTGCCCATGATGGGTACTCAGTAACTTGAGTGAGAGGTTGTATCATTTCCTCGTTAACATTGTTTTCTATTCTTCATCAGACTTGCTGGGTAGTTTTAGATAAATTACCCGACTTTCCTTTCCTTCTCATTCTCCAAGCCTGAAAGGAAAAAAATCAGATATTTGTGTATAAGGTGTGCAATGTTAAGTAAGTAGCTCTTTAAAGATATTGAGAATTATTCCAGAGCCAAACAAACAAACAACAGCAGCAGCAACAAAAGAAAAACAGCTAAGAAGATCCTACACACAACTCATTAACCTCATCTGAAATAAAACGTGGGCTACCATTGACATTTCAAGGACCATCTCTCCTAATACCCCAGCCTTAACAAATTGTAATTATTTACATACTTGGCTACAATGGGAATCCAATAACTATTTCGAGCCTTGTTCAACAATCCAATTAAGGAACTCTTTATATGTAACATGTATGCCATGTTTCCCTCTGAAATACTAAGATGATGTTATGTTTTGAACCTCCAACTGGTTATTGGGTTGTTATTCTGTGTCTTTAGCCTTGGACTCTCTGGGGAAGTGCCAATGCTCTACTTGGTAAAAGTTCCAGAAGAAAGAACTAGGAAGCCTCATTTCCATGAAATTTGTGGGATGTGGTCTTAATCTATTCAAGTTTCTTTCAGTGTACCTGCCTGCAGGAGATGTTTTCTGTGAAGCCTCACATTTGTGAAAAGCAGTAGGAACTTAGTTCACTATGACCGAAATGTTTACTCAACCCCAACATGCTCAGCCATCTTACTTCATGTGGATATGGCATTCGAAGAACTTCCTCTCTAAAACAGAGAGAGACATAGATCCAGGAAAGATCTTTTCACTGATGTTTTTGTCAGCCTCGTGTATGTCAAGCTTGCTGGAGTTCTAGCCCTTGCTTTGCTGGCTTGGGGATTCTGTATACTACTACAGCTTAGTCAGCAAAGCGACTGTGTGCTTGCTGAGCTTGGTGCAAATTGCAGTTCATGCTATGCTTAGTCACTTCCGAATATTTCCAGTGTGTGGCCACTGGTGTTTAGTCACCTGTGCATAGCCATGCTGAAGAACCCTGAATGAGCCTGTTCAAGTGAATTCCCTTGGAACCTAGTTCTGCCAGAAGCCAAATTCTGAGTGAACTAAGCTCTGGGCCATTTCTGGAATGTCTTTATTGAACTCCATGTTATACTTTAAGGCAAAGAAGCAGGAAAATTGTGACTGTTTCAGAGCAACCTTACCACTGAACAATAGATAAACACTTGCCTAGCATATCAGATAGGGAAGACTCCAGGGTATGTCTTAACTGCTTAAAGAAAAAGAGAAGAAGAAGCTACTGCTAGTGCACAATGACACAGTATGACACAGTGAGAATCCTAAAAATATCCTTCTTGGGGAATGTTTACACTGTTCTCTAGGTGGTGTTGTGACATCCATCATGCTGCTAATGCCATGATCCAGGTGAGCACTGTGAAGTCACAGTGGTGGATTGAAACTGCAAAGATATAATTTTAACAGTGGCATTTTCTTCATTCTTGTCTAGACCTGTCTGTGAAGCGCAGGACCACTAGGTTGTGCTAGAGTATAAACCCAGTATGCATGCTTTCTTGCTAAATCTTCTCATTATTGACTGTTTCTTTTATTCTTTCATATTTTTAAGAAACATTAGATTTTTTTCTAGCCTCTGTGGCTTGGAAGGACATACCAAACACCCCTGTGTTCACTGTTCTCTGATGTGAAGGACCTTTGAGTGACACTGTTTGGTTTTTGGAAAAAAGTCAGGGGAAGTGGTATATTGAGAATTATTTACAGTTCTGCTGAGATAGACAGTACCTAGTCATCTCCTAATATATGGTATCCCGGTGTGAGAAACAAACTGTGGCTTTGCTTCAGTTGCTTATTCTCTGCTTGTTACAGGCGCTGGAAAGCTAGAAGCTGTATCTGGTGTTCTTTGGGGTTCCTCTCCCCTCTCCTCCTCTCTCCTCAGTTCTCCTCTCTTCCTCTCCCTTCCCTCTTTCCCCTCTCTCTTCCCTTCTTCTCCCTTGTACTTTTCTCTTCCCCTCCCTTCTCACCTCTCCTCTCTCTTCTTTTCTCCCCCTGCCTACCTCTCTTCTCTTCCTCTCTCCCTTCCTAAGGCATCATTCTCCATCTCATATGCCTCTGATAGTTTGGCATATTAACTTGAATATTTGGTAGGCATAACAATTATTATGTTGAAAACTAAGTACTCCCCAAATTTTATTTTTATTGAAAACACTTTTTTTTATACAACACATTCTGATCATGGTTTCCTCTCCTTTATCTCCTTCCTGATCTTTGTCATCTCCTTACCCACCCAACTTCACAGCTTCCTTTTCCCTCTCTTAGAAAACAAAGAGGAGAATAAGAAATACAAACTAGAATTTAAAAGAAAGAGTACAGGAATCTCTCCACCCCCCCTCTCTCTCACATACACACACATACACACACACACACACACACACACACAAACACAAATCACACACATCACACAAAGTCAGAAATAATAATATACAAGCAAAAGATGAATAAAGTAAAAAAAAAAAAGCTCAAACTGAGACAAAATATTTTCAAAATTACAACTGAGTTCATTTTGTTTTGGCCATCCACTGCTGGGCTTGGGGCCTGCCCTTAAGCACAATTCATTGAGATTCCATTGAAGAAAACTAATCTTTGCAAGCTGTTGCCAATTAAAGATAGCTTATTGATTTGGGGTGAAGGTTTGTGTCCACTTCCTCCTCTCAGTAATGGGACGCCAACTGGCTTGGATCTGTGCAGACTCTGTGCAGCTGCCATAGTATCTGTGAATTCAGATGTGCAGCAGCAGTCTTCTTGTGTTTTAAAGACACTGGTTCCTTGGTGTTTTTATCCCCACTGGCTCTTAAATCTTTCCTAAGCCTTAGATTTTATACCCAGTATCCTTATTTCCTTTCAGTTCATAGAATGAGCATGTACAAGTTCACATGACAGCTATCTAAGACATTTTTGATGATTTTTTTCTTAACTCAGTCAATCAAGACATCCTGTAGACTCTGCAATCAAATATCCCAGATGTACTCACTTTCCATCATCACTACAATTCTACTTCAAGCTCCAGTCACCTCTTGCTTAGAGAGTCCTTGAAATATGTTCTCCCCATGGATATCAAGTCAGCTTTTAAATGAGATCATGTTCCTTTCTAACCTAAAATCCTAAGAGTGTTGGGGTTGGGTTTGAAGGTTAGTTCTGTCTAGTGCCAAAATCCAAGTTCATCTTTTCTAATCACTTGTTGGTGTGGTGTATGTCAAATTATCCTGATTATAGGTAGTCCATTGGGAACAAATGTTTTCTGAATGAGGCCATTGGAGTAGGTCTGGACAACATTAACATTTGAATAATTAGCCTGACTAAAGAAGATCCATCAAGGTGTGTGGGCATCATCAACCTTCTGATGGCTTGGATTCAATGAGAAGTTAGAGGAAGAGTGAATCCATTCTTCATGAATGGGGCACTGAGCTTCTTTGGCCTATAGACTCTAGGGCTTGCATTTAAGTAGCAATCCCATACTTCAAGTTCTTAGGCCTTCAGATAAAACTGAGAGTTAAAACGGCTTTTGCTCTGCTTCACAGGCCTTTATTCTTGAATGGGACTAGGCTAGTTACGTTGTTAGCTATCTTTCTCAAAGAAATCACGAGACTTTGCAGATTCCATAGCCTTATAGCAAATTCCTAAAGTAAATCTTTTCATCTCTCTCTTTCCTTTTCCATCAGCTTCTCCTTTGCTCTCTCTCTATCTTCCTATCTACTGGTTCCTTGTTTCTACTTCTCTGGAATATGGTTGAGAACTACTCATTTTTCTTCATTTGGCCTAAAGAATGCCTTCTTATAGGTTTCTGAGTTACTTGGCCCATTTGCTTAATGATTTATCAATTGCCATCTTCATAGTCTTGCTCAGGATTTCCTCTTGTGACTGTATTGATTAGAATTAGCAATGACTGTGGATAATGGAGACTGAAATGCCACTGCTTTCTGTTTCTCACATATGGAAATACAGAGATAAACCATCCCAGGGGCCTGTGCTTCTGGTTCTGGTTCCTCCTCCATGCAAAATGTTGTGCTATATGATAGCCTATCCAAAGTGCATTCTGCACACCGTTGTGACTCTTAGAACTCCCTACTGAAGTTGATCTTTCACTGGGGAAGGAGAGAAATGATCTTTTGCTGACAGAGTCGCTGTTTTTGTCCCCTCTTGCTCCCTGCCCCTGTCTATCTTCTACAGATGGGCTAACCTAAGCTCAGAATGTTTTATTGAATCTCAAATTATATCAAGTGTACACAGTAACACTTCTTATGGACCACAGAAGGTCATCAGAATTTACTTAATTTGAATGGGAACTTTTCTTTCTGACCATCACATGAGACTCATTTTTTTTTCTTTATCAAGGTTTTGATGGAAAAGACAAACTCAATGCAATTAGAGATGACAGAAGGATGTCATAGGGCTTTAAAGAGGCAAGCACAAAATTTAAATCTCTCCAAATCTTTCCTATGTAGAGGGAGTTGAAAAATTGGAGGAATTTGTAGTTTAGGAAGTTGATATGCATCTCCATGGGTGAGCTTCTGGTATAAGAAGTAGAATTTTCCTGAAACACTTTGTGACTCTTAATTTCTTGGATTGTGAAGTGTATGTTTGTTCCAATGTTTGTGCTTGCTTTCCTCTCTGAATTTGGTGTGACACTGACATTGTCTCCATCCTCCTATGGTGTGTCAGTACAGTTCTTCTTAGGAAGTCTCTTGAATACATTTTCTCACAGGTGGATCTCACCTCTTCCTGAGTGAGCTTGGTTGCATTTTTGAGCTTGTCGCTTGGGGTCTGTTGAAGTTCTGTCCTTAGAGATGCCAGGCTGAGGCTAGCAGAAGACACACATAGAAAAGTATAGAGTTCCAACCAGCAGGTTGGATTTCAAAACACAAAAATAATATTCGAGCCATAACTTCCCTGTTTATGCTCACAAAGGCTGTCTCTGCAAGAACACGGCAGTTCCCTGTACACTGTTGGCGCTCTGCAAATCAGCACCAATGACAACATTATAATTATGCTTCAAAAACAAAGGCAGCCAGAAGTTGCATCTTAAGTATTCATTATTTGGTTGTTCTAGGAGCACATGTGTATATTCAGCAGAAATAACTTAAACACACATTCCTTAAAAATCTAGAACTTGGGGTTTAGTTTTCCATCATGTCCATCTTAGATAATAATGTGCTCTTAGAGGAAAAAAAATTCAAGCATTTTAGGAGGTATGGGGCAGAAAACACTAATTCTGTGCTTGGTTTCTGTTCACAATACAGTTAAACAAATTGAGAGAGGTTTACCAAAAGCCATTGGGAAGGGCTGTCCATGAGGTAAGGTGGGGACACAAGAACTTAATCTTACACTAGTAACTGTGATCGTCTCAATTTCTCATGTATTCAGTATTAATCAACTATATTAAAAAGGGAGTCTCTTAGTATATAGGTATGATAATGATTACTATTTATTCAAGGATGATACCAGGAACTTTGTAGTCATGATAGTTTCTACAATGAGATTCGAGACTGTGAGATGAGGTCATATAATATGAGGTCATATAATACTCTGTGTCTGAGGGTGTTCATAAAGTGGCAGCAAGGTGGTACAAGTGAGATTCATATCTACATGCTCTAAAGTCCTTGCACCCCCACCCCCCAAAGTTGTCCTGTTATCTTTAGCTTGGTTACAAACAAAAGAATGCCACTTCTGGATCCCAGCCACACTAATTTAAACCACATTTTTGGATTAGATAAAAAGTCAGCGAAGATGTACCTAACCCTCAAAAGACTTGAGGCCCTAGAGAGTGGGGAGGTCTGGCAAGGTAGGGACATCCTCTTGCAGATGGGGGTGTGCGTGAGGGAGGAGGCATGGGATGTAGAACAGTCAGAGGGTAGACTGGGAGGGAAATATAAAGTCTGGGATGTAAAAAAAAATTAAAGAATAAATTTAAAAAATAAAATTAAAATTAAACTTTTACAATTGTTTGAAAAAGAGAAAAAAGTAATTTAATATAGCTCTAGTTTGCATGTGAAAGAGAATTAATTGTAGAGATATGAATGCTTCAGAACATCAGAATCTAAAGTGGCCTTGTATCTCCTACTTTAAGCCAGTGCTTAAATCTAGGTAGGACTCATACACACCTATTTATTCATATATATTTAATTTTGTTTTTTTCTTCTCCATCCCCATCTCCTTGCCTTGCATCCTTATCCTTCCAGCTCCAGTACTACCATGTCCACTTTTCTGTAACATGTGCAGCTCTATTAACTCCTCCATTAAAGCCTTCCTCTCTTCATTGGCCTCTGTCTAGGTTTTGGCCTCTACCCACAAGTAGCTCTGTCATTCCTTTTCTTTACATCAGTTCACTTCCTTCTTGTTATAGTTGGTCTCTTTCTGTCACTTTCTATCAACCCTCCCTATATAATTCAACAATCAAACAAGTTCACAAGTTTATCAGACATATCAAATTCACTCAGTGTGAGACATGAGAGAAGCAGAGTTCCATTTCAAATGGCCTGCTTAGCCCTGCATCCATCAGCTGGGGCTAATGAAGGAGGCAGTTACAAATATAAATTTAGGTGTATACACAGGGGCCAAGATATGGACAGGGAAGAACATTTTAAAGAGAAGCTGCATGTGTGTATGTGTGCTTGTCAGTGGAGGGCATCTTTGCTTTAATGCAAACTGCAGGTGTCTCTTTGCTGTGGGGTCCTGGTGGGTATATAGTTGGCCACACATCACTTTGATATCTCTGAATAGCTTCTCATAGAGGCAGAAATGGAAAGATTTTGGTGATGGATAGAGGAATCCAAAGACAAGAAGAGTTGTCTATAATCTCTTCTTATCGATTTCAAACATATACGAACTATTGATAAGTCCATTTAATTATTCTTCAATTTTTATGTTCCTATTCATTCAGTACTTAATCTTTCTATTCATTCAAAACCAATTATCTTTCAACTGACACTCTGAGCATAGAACATCAGGTCATAAGTACTGAAGCCTTCCCATTGATTACAAGATAAAGTATAAGTTCCCCATCTGCTTCTCTCTTCTTGGGTCATCTTTCGTTTTTTTCTTGCATGTACTTGAGGTTACTGGACAACTCTCGAAGTCCTTTCACTTTCTTTACTTGATGGACCACTATCTCTTAGTTGTAAGGCCAATGTCCCTCATCGTCTTTCATATTTATTCTCTGTAATTCCCTCATTGACCCTAGACCTAAACTAAGAGAATCCTCTCCGATGTTCACAGAGTACTCAGTGAGCCCATCTTTGGGATGGCTATGCTATTAAGCTGTCATCTTTGTAATGATAATGAGAAAAAGGTGTCCTTTCCTGGAAACTTGCTGTCTAATGTTGAAAATTTGGTGGAAACATGAAAAGCCTTGCTGGTTTTGATGATAGACATGTCCTCTTAGATCTAGTGCTATTGAATAGAGAAAAAGCTAATTCACTGGCTTCAGTGTCCAGCAACTACCTCCCCTCTTGCTTAGGCTCATTGCATGACTATTACTGTATTTTTAAGTTCTAATTAGTCCCACCAATGGAATATAAATAGCACCTTGTAAAATTCTTGGTACATTTTTGGATGTCAATAGATGTATGTTGATTTGATGCAAAAATGTTTAAAAATAGTATAAGAATATGATTGCTATAGGTTTCTCCTTAATATGTATTTCTCTAGGTCAAGGATATTAGAAACTTTTGGGTTCATGTTTCTCATGCTACCTATTCACATCTCAGCTTTGATTTTCATTTGCTTCTCTCAGTTTCATCTTTTAAATATTTATTTATTTATTTATTTATTTTTTAATTTATTGTTTTTTGAGACAGGGTTTCTTTGTGTAACCCTGGCTGTCCTGGAACTCACTCTGTAGACCAGGCTGGCCTTCAAGTCAGAAATCCACCTGCCTCTGTCTCCCAAGTGCTGGGATTAAAGGCATGCGCCACCACTGCCCGGCTGTGTATTTAACTTTATGTGTATGTAGGTGTGCTTTTGTTAGTTTGTGTATAGCACTTATGTTCAGGATCCCACGAAGGCCAGAGACCATTGGGTCCCTCTGGAGCTGGAGTTATAGGTGGTGGTGTGCCACTTGAAGTGAATAGTAAGAGTTCCTAGGCTCTGGAGCCATTTCTCCAGGTCAGTTTTCTTGGCTTCTATTACAAGTGAGGTCCATGGTCACTTTTAGATAATTCTAAATTTGAATAAGCAAAAATTATTTGTGATTCTACTACTTGGAACTATTAATGTGTATAAGAGGAGGAGGAGGAGGAGGAGGAGGAGGAGGAGGAGGAGGAGGAGGAGGAAGTCAAATATGGAGGGTGGCACATGTTTGCCATTCCAGCACTTGGAAGATCAGAGTAGGAAGATCATGAGTTCCAGGCCAGCTTGGATTATGTCCTGAATAGATAAAGAAAACAACAAACTCAAACAAACAATGCCCTCAGATTAAAAAAAAAAAACTGTTATTTTTATACTGTTAGGGTTATCTGTGCAATGGACTACAAAACTAATGTCTCAGATTCTTCTCTCTCTGGAAAGGTCTGAAGGATTCTGAGGAGACCCCATGTTTTTAGAAGTGTCAGCTGTGTCAAGAGCCAGGGACTTGTACACTTTGCAGCCTTGTGTCAATCAGCATAAAGCGTAAAGGCAGCTCTCTGAGATTAGTCTCAGAACAGTCTCTTAGGCTTACTTACATTTTTCAGGATGACAGATGATTTTTTCCTACCACAATGTGCTACAGTCCAACAATGCCTAATGTAGTCATTGTGCAATTAGCATTAAATTAGTTATAGGACAAAATGAAACAAATTTGGCTTTTGAAAATGAGGACTTTCATAAAAGGCCAAACTTGAGTGAAAGAAAGCCAGAGAACATTTCAACTCAAAAGGCAATTTGCTTTGCAAAAGGAAGTCAGGCAAATTACAGCCCATCATACCTAATTAGTGCACACATTTGCGTTTAAATGTATGCTCTTCCTCTAAGGAACCTTCTTCAAGTTCCTTCCCCCTTCACCTCTCCACAGCCAGAATTCACTGGTCATGCTGATGGGGAAATAGGCATCAGAGCAACATGATACCGGCTATTTCCTGACAGGGTTGTAAGAGGTACTGGCAGATTGAGCATCACAGAAAGTCCTGTTCAAGCAGTTAACAGCCACCCGATTATGAAGGATTATATGGAAATTCCCAGGAAAACTCAATGCACTAGACAAATTTCTCCCTTACACTTCAAGGATTTATTAAAGACTTTACCTAGATGTATGTGTGTGTGTGTGTGTGTGTGTGTGATCTCTGTAGTGGAGCTGAATTCTACCCTATACCTCTAATAGTAGGCTAGCTTTAGTGAGTCTTTGGTTAAAAATGGCTAGAAAGGTAAAAAGACTAATTTCATAACAGGGAAACATGACTAACAGTTACTTAAATGGTTAACTGAGTTATGACATCATCCTTGATGTCACGTGGCTATCATGGGGTCCTTTGTATGGGATGGGTGGAAATTCTCACCACTGAAAACCAGTTTCCCAGTGTGGTAATAGGAAAAGAGTTAGAAAAAAGCAGACTGAGGACCATTCTAATAGGGTATCTTTATATTGGCTACTCTCAATATTGCAAAGGTCATGAAAAGAAAGAAATGACTGATAAGCAATTCTACACCAGAGGAGTCTGAGGAGACTTGGCCTTTAAATGAGATGCAGCTGCCTGGATGGAACAGTGGAACAGAGCAAGAACAAGGGTTGACAAGCTCATGAATTCAGGGAAGTCTGGAGTTCCCTTAAGAACAATATATGAGTATTAGTTTCCTCTTCTCCCTCTTCCACCTTCTCTCTCTGGTGCTGAGGATCAAATACAGGATTTCATGTACACACTATGCTATGATTTTCTGTTAGGCTATCAGCGCTGCTTTTTTCATTTTGGCAAACATAACATGTCATTGGATATGTTTAACAAGGAGGATTTGGGGGCCTTCTTTACCGTCTTTGAAACCTTTCTGTCAATCTAAATTATTCAAAATTTTAAAATTCAGGGTTTTTGTTTTCTGTACAAGTAGCTCTCAGTCTACCTATTTTTATTTATCTTTAATGGATATTTTATTTATTTACATTTCAAATCTTATTCCCTTTCCCAGTTTCTCCTCCGGAAACCCCCATCCCATCCTCCCCCACCTCTACTTCCTGTAGGGTGCTCCCCTACCTGCCCACCCACTCCTGCTTCTCTGCCTTGGCATTCCCGTACACTGGGGTATCGAGTCTTCACAGGGCCTCTCCCATTGATGCCCAGCAGGGCCATCATCTTCTGTCACATATGTGGTTGGAGCCATGGGTTGCTCTATGTGTACTCTTTGGTTGGTGGTTTAGTCCCTAGGAGCTCTGGGGGGAGTCTGGTTAGTTGATATTTTTGTTTTTCCTATAGGTTTGTAAACTCTTTCAACTCCTTCAGTCCTTTCTCTAACTCCTCCATTGGGGACCCCATGCTCAGTCCAATGGTTGGCTGCGAGCATCCACCTTTGTTTATGTCAGTCTCTGGCAGAGCCTCTCAGGAGACAGTTATATCAGGCTCTTGCCAGCAAGCACTTCTTGGCGTCTGCAATAATGCCTGGGTTTGGTGTCTGTATATGGGATGGATTCCTAGATGCGGCAGTCTCTGGATGGATTATCTTTCATACTTTGTCTTCGTATTTCCTCCTGCGAGTATTTTGTTCCCCTTTTAAGAAAGGTTGAAGCGTCCACACTTTGGTCTTCCTTCTTCTTGAGCTTCATGTGGTCTGAGAATTGTATCTTGGGTATTCTGAGTTTTTGTGCTAATATCCACTTATCAATGAGTGCATACTGTGTGTGTTCTTTTGTGACTCGATTATCTCACTCAGGATGATACCTTCTAGTTCCATCCATTTCTAGTTCAACCTTTTCCTCTTTCCTCTTTAGCCCATGTTGGCTTTGAGCTTCATACATTGCCAAGGATGACCTTGAACTTCTGACTTCCTGCCTTTATCCCATAGAGTGATGTGATTATCAGCATGCACCACCACAATGGTGTAAATGGTACTTAAACTCAGGACCTCTTGCATGCCAGGCAAACACTCCACCAACTGAAACACATCCCTAGCTTACTCCCATTTTCTTCATGGACTTAGTTATGAATCTAATATTGACCTTCTATATTGTTTTATAGCAATTTATGTGTTCTTCATGAGTGTCTATGCTTCTAATGTTATGGCTCAGATACAAAGTTTCAGAATGTTATTTCCTAAGAGGAAATGGTTTTGATAGTAATTCATGATTAAATTTTTGACAATTGATCATGGAGACTGAAAATTAGAAGAGGGTCAACATGTTTAACCTAATTGTGGACAAAGTAACTTACAAGCATCTATAATGGCAAGTTGGCTGGCTATATTATGATTACAGATGGTCACAAAACAGATGGGAGTTAAAACAGTAGACTTGATTTTGAGGAGGAATGAATAAACTGGGGCTTTAGAAGTAGTTTTACTAAACATCCCCCAAAGTGAGGCTGTTTCTCTGTAGTACCTCTAGGAGACTGGAAGCTGTCTTCTTTTTTTTTATGCAGATGACTCTCTTTGCCTTGCTGGGAGAGGAGAACTGTAGTTTTCAATCCTGGCTGATCTGTGCTTGTTTTACACAGTTGACTCCCTAAAAAGTTTAAGACAAGGAATACGCAGCTTTGGTTGTCTAGGCTTAGGTTACCTTACTTGTTATAGTACAGTGGTTCTCAACCTCCCCAAGGCTGATGTCCTTTTATACAGTTCCTCATGCTGTAGAGATCTCCAACCATGCAATTATTTTTCCTTGCTACTTCATAACTTTAATTTCCATAATGTTGTGAATTGTAATGTAAGTACCTGTGGTTTTTTTGGTGGTTTTAGGCCATAAATGGATATGCATTAGCCACTTCATACACTGAGTTCAGTTTAGACATGAGTGTGATAACTTGTCAGAATTTTGAGTCTGTGGGGGCTTGCTTTGAATGTGTGTTGAGAATCCTCACACTGATCATGTCCCTGATGTCAACTTCTACTCTGGATTAATGTATTAAAGAATATCCAATAGTTTCAAGTAAATAATTGATTGAATAGGTTGACAAAAAGACATGTAAATGGGCATTTTGTGATAAAGTCATGACTCCATAATGGATGTAGTGGCTTTGTCATCTCGTCCTTCTTCTGGATAGGCAAAGAGATGCTGCTGATTCATAAGTGCTCCCAACCCAGCTGGGTTTTCAGATTCCTTGTTAGGATAGACAGAAACAATTTCTATTCATGATACTTGCTCAGTAATTCAACACAAAGGAGAAATGAACGCAAAGCCAGTAAGAGAAGTAAAACGAATCTGTCATCCCTATGTGAGACTATTGAGCTTGGGGCCTATGTGAGACTATTGAGCTTGGGCCTATGGAGTGTCTTCTTGGTTCTTGGAGTTTAGCTGTGACAACTAGATGGAAGAATTTCCTGGTGTCTTCTATGCCTTTTATGATCTTATAGACCTGCACATGTTTCTAGATTATCAAAAATGTGACTTTATTCACTGACTTCCATATAGGCAGACCATTTTTCCCAGGGTCTTGTGGCAAACTTTAACCTCGAAGCTTTGATCTAAGTGGATGTATAATGCTGCCTCCACCTTTTGATGCTCTTCTCTCTATCATAATTCTTATTGATTTTAACCATGCATTTTTATTAGTTTTATAACCCCTAGGGTTGACAGTGATTTTGGGGAGTCCTCTGGCTTTCTTGGGTGTGCTCTATAAAGAAGGCAAAATACCATTCTAGTGGGGAAACTGTAAGTGGGATATGTATTCAGCATTATCATATGAAAAGCATTTGTTCTTGTCTGCACCCTCATGAAGTACTTCCTGAATGCATGAGGCCTTGGGTGAGATTATCTACCATCATGACTGTCTAAGCAGTGTTCCTGGTACAGTTCTAGTGTGAAATCTGTGGTTTCTTGTAGCTCTAGGGTGGGACATTTACACATTCAAAGAGGTATCTAGAATATTTATAGATTGATGCCAAGATCTAGGTGGCCTTTTCAGTAAGAGATGAGACTTCTCGTGAAGAATAATTTTTTTTTTTGCATTTTATTTTATTTTATTTTTTTAATTAGGTATTTTCTTTATTTACATGTACATTTTCCCTTTCCCAGGTTCCCCTTCAAAACAAACAAACAAACAAACAAACAAAAACAAGGACAAACCCCTTTTGCCTCCCCCTTCCCCATGCCTGTCACCCCACCCTCTCCCACTTATTGGCCCTGGCACTCCCCTACACTGGGGCACAAAACCTTCACAAGGCTGAGGTCCTTTACTCGTATTGATGATCGAATTTGCAATCCTCTACTATATACCTGCTGCCAGTACATTCAATCCCACCCTGTATAGTCCTTGATTGGTGGTTGGGTCCCTGGGAACTCTGAGGGTACTAGTTAGTAATTGTTGTTCGTCTTAAGGGGCTGCAAACCCTGAAGAATAATTTTTTTAACCATACTTACCTTCACATAGTCATGATTAACACTGGACATCTTATTCAGCAAAGGAATCCACTGGATACACGATATACAAACAGATGAAATATATGCTAACTACTTCTTTAGTTTTGGGATTATCTGGAAATGAAGTTTTTGGACATTTGCAAAGAAATATGTTGCTTAATTTGTTCCCCAAACTGCTTTCTATTTAGCTGCTTCATTTTTGTTATGTTTATCATAACAAACCCTATAATAAACTCTCACATATGTATCTGACCACATAGCCACCCTGGATATTCCAGCTATGGAAGGATTTGCTTTGAAGATGAAGATTGTTTGGATGAAAATCACAGTTGAGGTCCTTCAGAGGCATTTGGAATGAGCTAGTTATTTTCAGGAGCTCATGGTGTGGTTTAAAATATTTTTAAGACGATCCCCTCAAATGAGGAGGTTATGCTAGCCATGCAGGCTGAGTAATCTCTTTCTTAAGGAAACTTCAAGAAGGTAAGTATTGAAAATTATTTTTCTTCTTGAGATACTCTCCAGCAATCTGGCTCTCAAAGAAGGGAATATTTTATTAGATATTTTTTTATTTACATGTCACATGATTTCTCCTTTCCCAGTTTCCCCTCCAAAAAACAAACAAAAAAACAAACAAAAACAAGAACAAACCCCTGTTGCCTCCCCCTCCTCATGCTTTCCAACCCATTCTCTCCCACTTATTGGCCCTGGCATTTCCCTGGGGCACAGAACCTTCACAGGGCCAAGGGCCTCTCCTCCCATTGATGATCGACTTTCCAATCCTCTACTATACACATGCTGCCAAAACAATCAGTCCCTCCATGTACAGTCCTTGGTTGGTGGTTGAGTCCCTGGGAGCTCTGAGGGTACTAGTTAGTTCATATTGTTGTTCATCCTAAGGGGCTGCAAACCCTTCAGCTCCTTTAGCCCTTTTTCTAACTCCTTCATTGGGGACCCTGTACTCAGTTCAATGGATGGCTGTGAGCCTCTACATCTGTATTAGTCAGAGCCTCTCAGGAGACAGCTATATTAGGCTGGCTTGTTCTTCCTTCAGTCTCTGCTCCATAGTTAGGCTCTGCAACTCCCTCCGTGGGTATTTTGTTCCCCCTTTTACTAAGGAATGAAATGTCCACATTTTGGTCTTTCTTCTTCTTCTTGAGTTTCTTGTGGTTTGTGGGTTGTTCTTCCTGTATTACGAACTTCTGGGCTAATAGCCACTTATCAGAGAGTGCATACCATGTGTGTTCTTTTGTGATTGGGTTGGTTACCTCCCTCAGGATGATATTCTCCAGGTCCATCCATTTCCCTAAGAATTTCATAAATTCATTGTTTTTAATAGCTGAGTACTACTCGATTGTGTAGATGTACCACAATTTCTGTATCCAGTCCTCTGTTGAGGGACATCTGGGTTGTTTCCAGTTTCTGGCTATTATAAATAAGGCTGCTATGAACATGGTGGAGCATGTGTCCTTGTTATATGTTGGGGCACCTTCTGGATATATGCCCAGGAGTGGTATAGCTGGGTCCTCTGGTAGAACTATGTCCAGTTTCCGGAGGAACCACCAAACTCATTTCCAGAGTGGTTGTACCAGCTTGCAATCCCACCAGCAATGAAGGAGTGTTCCTCTTTCTCCACAACCTCTCCAGCATCTGCTGTCATCTGAGTCTTTTATCCTAGCCAATCTGACTGGTGTGAGGTGGTATCTCAGAGTTGTTTTGATTTGCATTTCCCAGATGACTAAGGATGTTGAATATTTCTTTAGGTGCTTCTCAGCCATTCGGTATTCATCAGTTGATAATTCTTTGTTTAGCTCTGTACCCCATTTTTTAATAGGATTATTTGGTTCTCTGGAGTCTAACTTCTTGAGTTCTTTATATACATTGGATATTAGCCCTCTATCAGATATAGAGTTGGTAAAGATCTTTTCCCAATTTGTTGGTTGCTGTTTTGTCCTATTGACAGTGTCTTTTGCCTTACAGAAGCTTTGCAACTTTATGAGGTCCCATTTGTCAATTCTTGATCATAGAGCATAAGCTAATGGTGTTCTTTTCAGGAAAATTTCCCCTGTGCTTATTTGCCCGTGGTTCTTAACTTTCTTTTCTATTAGTTTCAGTGTATCTGGTTTGATGTGGAGGTCCCTGATCCACTTGGAGTTGAGCTTTGTACAAGGAGAAAGGAATGGATCGATTTGCATTTTTCTACATGTTAACTGCCAGTTGAGCCGGCACCATCTGTTGAAAATGCTGTCTTTTTCCCACTGGATGGTTTTTAGCTCCTTTGTCAAAGATCAAGTGACCATAGGTGTGTGGGTTTATTTCTGGGTCTTCAAATCTTCAATTCTGTTCCATTGATCTACCTGCCTGTCACTGTACCAATACCATGCAGTTTTTATCACAATTGCTCTGTAATACAGCTTAAGGTCCAAGATTGTGATTTCACCAGAGGTGCCTTTATTGTTGAGAATAGTTTTGGCTATCCTGGGTTTTTTGTTATTCCAGATGAATTTGCAAATTGCTCTTTCTAAGTCTGTGAAGAATTGAGTTGGAATTTTGATGGGGATTGCATTGAATCTGTAGATTGCCTTCGGTAAGATGGCCATTTTTACTATATTAATCCTGCCAATCCATGAGCATGGGAGATCTTTCCATCTTCTGAAATCTTCTTCAATTTCAAGAAGGGAATTTTTAATCTATGTCTTTCCTGTAACTGACCTTGGCTATTTTGACTGTTCATAGAGGGGCTCATTTATTCAAAAATGTGTAGTTTTTGTTTTTTGTTTTCAATCTTGGCTATTGTTGGTGTCATTGATAACTCCTATTACTGTTAGAAACTCTGCAATATATATATTTCTTATCATTGTTGTTGAATATTTTCCTTTCCTGAAAATTGTGATCAATACTAGAGTTAATCTTTGATGAATGAGGTGCTTCTTGAAATAGGAAATAACTTGGGAAATTACCTTTCATAGTGGAATGGGAAGCCCATTGTCTGATGATACTGTTTATGGTGATCTATAGTCTTGTGGTATAGATGTACCAGACAATCCAGGATGAAAAGTCCTCAATGTAATCCTCTGGAGAGTGAGTCTTGTCAAGAATGAGTGTCAAATCATAAGTGGAAACTTGATTATGGCAGAACCAAGCTCACAGTCTATAAAAACTATTTGTATCTCTTTCAACAAAGCATCGGGGTGCTTATTCTGCCCACCATGGTGGTTATGCATGAACATGTGTCAATATTAGTCAAAGAAATGAGGTTAAAAATATTGACCACTTCTCGGACCAATGCACAAAGTCTCCTGAGAAGGAACTTCACAATTTTTCTCTTTTATTGATACAGCTGAATACTTTCGAATGTTCTGTGAATGAAAAAGAACCCCTCTTTTTGTAATTAGGCCACTTATGCATTTGCGGGTTATTTATTATAGTGGTCACATTATTTTATCTAGCACATATAACAAGGAGACTTACTCTTCTGCTTGCTAAGTAGTTTCTTGTAATGCCAAAAGTTGTGAGATCTGGAGCTGTTTGTAGCACCAGTGCTCTGGCTCTGTAGGCTGGTAACTAGGAGATTTGGAAGATGATGCTCTTTGAACAGAGAGTCAGTTTCTAAACACTAGCTGCTCCCCCTCCTGTGGTATATCCTATTCCTTCCCCCAGCTCAATATCAGTGTTCTGCCATTATCAATGGAGGCAGAAAGGACAAATTTAAGTTATAGTGATTCACTCATATTTTTTTTATATCTTCTTTTCCCCTCACTGAAATATTTTGTTTGCTAGGTCCAAAGAAACAATCCACACTTAATACAAGGAAATTAAAAAAAAATTGTATCACTTGACAGCAGTAGCAGATTTTGTTACTGAGAATTTCATACATTCATATTATGTGTATTGACCAAGTCCACCCCCTATACCTTTCCTTCCAACGTTTTCCCATATTCCCCCCAATTTCCCCTTCCTGCTTCATGTTCTGTGTTTATCAATCCACTGAGCCCACCTAGTGCTGACAATATGTGCATGGGTATGGGATCATCTACTAGAGAGCTGGCAACTTCTAGTGGGTGTGGTTCCCTTCTCTTCACATACATACTAGCATTTTTTTTTTTAAATCTTATCATGCTTACTGGAGTCAGATGAAATCTCAAGGTGGTTTTAATTTGCACCAGAAGAAGGCCAGAGGAAGAGATTTTTGTGCCCTGAAATTAATATGAACCATCACATGGATGCTGTGAATGGATCCTAGGTTCTCTGAAAGAACAACCTGTGCTAGTCACTACTGAGACATTTCTCTAGCTCTTGTATCTGTTTCATTTTTTCTCCTTTGAGAAGTCTATGCTTGGTTCTATGTTCCAATTTTTAATTAGGTTGATTATTGTCAATGCTTTGCTTTGAGTGGCTTTACATAGTCTAGACACAAGCCAGCCCTCTGCCAGATATTTTGCAATTAAACATTTCTTATTTTTTAGGCTGACTCTTCACACAAATGATGTTCTCCTCTGCTGTACAGAAGCTTTGTAGTTTCATGAGGCATCATTTGTCAGCTCTTATTCTTAATGCTGTGCTCAGAGGATCCTTCTTTTCTTGGGCGTATATGTTCAAGCATCTTCACTACTTCTACCATATTCAGGGTATCAAGTCATATGTCATTATCTGTGGTCCATTTAGAGTTGAACTTTTGGAAGGATGAGAAATGAGGGTCAAGTGTCATTCTTCATGTAACTATTGAGCTTTGTAGAAGATGATGCTTTTTCTTCAATATCTATTGTTGGTCTCTTCAGAAAAAAAATCAGTTGACTATAGCAGTGTTGTCTTATCTGGAGGTCTGTAGTACTATTTCATTGATCCATATCGATTTTTATGGCAGTACCATGTTGTTCATATTACTATAGCTTTGTAGTATAATTTAAAATCTGGGATGATGATACTTTCAGCAGTCTTTATTGCTTGGGGTTTGTTTTGGCTATCTTGGGTCTTTTCTATAAACCAGAAAACATTTATTCTTTTCATTTGTATCATTATCTTCATTAGCTACATTGAGAAGGATATCATATTATACAGGTTTTTTTGTCAGAGCATTATCATAGTGTTTTCCAACTGGAGTAAAGTTGCACTTTTCAGTACTTATATATGCTTTGCTGTCACAGATGGGCCTAGAAATAGGAGATGGTTTTTACCTAGTTGAGTAGAAGCCAGACATTGCTAAATATCTTATCTTCCACTCTTCCACTTTAATATATTCTCATTTGCTTCAAATATAAACATTAGGTTAAGAAATCTTGCATTAGTATGAATTAATTTGTTGAAATATATTTTAAAGGATAATCAGCAGAGTAGGTATTTTTAAGAGAATGTGTGCAGGTTAAGGAGAAAGAGATAAGTAAAAATTATGAAGGTCAAAGGTGAATGCTAGGCTACTTTAATGGACCAGAGGCTGCAGGCCAACAAACATGGACTGAGGAAAAAAAATTACCCCTTCCCAGGAACATGGCAATTGTTCAGCTATGCTTTTGAAATGTCTTAATACTGTCTCAAATTAATTAAGGCCACAGGAGATTGTTGTGGGTAGAGGTCAGGGACCATTATATTGAGGTTATATTTCTTATGAGGCCTCTGTCTCTAAAAGCTAGGGGGGAGTGTGCTTACTTTAACAGTGCTTCATACTCTCCTTGAGCAGGTACCTGTCCTCTGAAGTCCTTGGCACATTTCCAGCAGATGGACACATTACCACTTTCTGACTTCTCATTTTCAGAGTGTGGCACTAAAATGTGACTGCTGGTCCCCTATATCAAAGCAACAGAAAGTGTGTCTCTTAACATGAAGACCTATTGTCATAGTCTGACATCATAGAATGGTCCTAGCTTGTTGTGGCTCCTGAAACTGGAAGGGTCCAATGGTGTTCTCTTTAATTATAGCGTAAGCGATGGAAGAGGACAACAGCATATGGAGTCCAGAGAAGGTGCATGATTAATCTGAAGTCGTAGTGGAAAAATCCGGGTTAGGACTAGGTTTACCTTCTCCAAGTCTTATATGTTTCTGTAGTCTATCATGATAGCATTTCAAAAATTAATCAATAATTCAGAGAAAAGCTCAATAAAATCTTTGTTGGATTTTTAGTTTAAATACCAATCTAGCTGGCTCTACCCTGCTCTCTCCCCACTGTCTGTCTGAACTGGTTAAAGGTCAAATGCATTGACCTTTTAGAGGTCAGACTTACAATGCTCTTTTATTGATTAGCTGCTGAAATAAGTTCACTATTGTTCTGCATGAAATCACAACTGCCTTTTTAATGTGAATTAATTTTTTCCCTTCACAATTAGATGAATCAAATATTTAGAAAATACTTCCCAGGGCAGCCTTAGCTGGTGTGTTTTTGAGGTTGCTGTCAGCAGCTGCCATCTAAAGCTGCAATTACTCTGGGTATATGAGGCCGCTTACTCCACTCAGCTAACAGTTGATGCCTGCTGTTCCCAGATCAGTGGTTTTCTTCACTGACTGTCCACTGACATCAGCTTGGGGCCTCTTACAGTATGGTGACTTCAGAGTATTCTATACTCTTACATGGAATTCTGAATTATAAATGTCAGTGTCCCACTGTCATGATAGTTATTCCATAACCTTCAAATTACACTGCTTTTTTATGATCCAGCTTCAAAAGATATCCAGTTCTACTTTTGTTTCATTCTACCTGGTAATAAGAAAGTTCTCAAGATTGTCACACTGAAGGGTAGACGACATAGCTCTTGCTTTTTGATGATCAGTCCGCCAAAGTATTTGAGGACATGTTAAGATTCTCACACTTTCTACCCTACATTTTAAATGCTTTCCCAAAAGACACATTAATATGGCTATTGTTGAATGTCTGATTTTCTTTTTCAGACTTTCCAGGTTTCGAAAAAAATCAATTCACAAAATGTTGCTCTTTATTTATGAGAACATTATTCTGTTGTCCTCAATTTTCTCATCATTACAAGTGGAATAGAGACAGGCAAGTGAAATATGAGAATTTTGTTTTGAGGGCTAAAAAGTAAATGATCCCTGAAATAATAGACACACAAATGATACTGTCATAGAGCAGAATGCATGGCATGCCAGTTCATATCATGCCTGGATTTCTCTGGTTCCCCCCCCCCCCCCGCACATGAGACTACGGTGTGGGCCCATGTGTGTGTTAATGCTTGTGCCTCTGTGTACATTTGCAGTGGTCAGAGGAGAACACATGGACTCCCATTGTATCATTCTCTGCCTTTCTTTAAGACAGGATCGCTCACTGAACCGGTAGCTTAACTGGTGGCTACCAAGTGTTAGCAATTCTGTTATCCCTATCTCCTACAACATTGAGGTTACAGATATGTGTGAGATCACACATGGCCTTTTTCCATAAGTGCTGGGATCTGATCTCATTTCCTCCTGCTTTCACAAGAGCATTTACCCTCTGAGCCATATACAGAATTCATCTACAAAAAATGCCCATTTTGTAACTCTAAATTGTATATAATATCTCTGAAAATAGCTCTTGATACTGGGGCTTAAGGATGGCCATTCTTTATAAAAGTATACAAAATTCATGTTGGTCTAATATCCATGGAAGAACAGGCATCTATGCCTACCCCTAGTAAGTTTAGTGTATGCTTGTATTGGTTATTTTCCTTGTTGCTGTGGCAAAAATGCCTGAGAAGAGCATCTTAAAGAAGTAAGAGTGTCACAGGAGCGTTCCATGTCTCTCATTCTCAATTGTGACGGCCCCACCCCTAAGTAAACTGTTTAAACAGGAAGCCATTGAAGAGAACACTTAAATATTGTGATAGGGATCCTGAAGTGTAGCTCTTCATAGGTGATGGATTCTGGCAGGGGTGGGGGTGGGGAAGAATTACATTTTCTATAAGGGACTGACTCCTGGCAGTCTGACCATGATCCAGTGAATATTTGAGCAACATAAATTGGACTTGACATATGTTTCTTTTTTCGTTTCTTCTTTTCTGTGGGGAGGTCACAAGGGAGGAGGGGGTATGCCTGAGAGTACCAGGAAATGAATGTGATAAGGGTGTATTATACAAAATTCCCAATTAATCAATAAAAATATCATGTTTTAGAAAAGAAGAAGAATGTATTTTGAGTCATAGTTTAAGAGTACATAGTCCATCATGATGAAGACATCAGGAAGGTGCAAGACACCTGATCACATTACATTTGTAGTCAGGAAGCAGAGGGAGAGTGACAGAGCGGGGGGGGGGAGGGGGGAGGGGGCGGGACCCATCTTCAGGACCCTCTCTATGGGACGATGCTGCTCACATTCAAACTGGATCTTCCCTCCTCTGTTAAACCTCTCTGGAAACAGTCTCATAAATACACTTAGAGTTGGGTCTCCTAGAGGATCTGAGTCCAGTTAAGTTGACCTCAAAGGATTATCTTTGGCTCCTGATCAAGCCTGGCAATTAACTTCATATCATAGCTACCAAGACTGTATTTTCCTGATTCATAACTCTGTTTTAGGTCATCTGGGCTGGTGGGGTGGTATGCAGCAACCTGGATCTTGCACAGGTTTTGCCCTTGAATACGGTGCCCAGAACCTCAGCCACCCTGATTCTGAAACACAGGAAGATATTTGAGACTAATGATGCTTCATTTTCTGGCTAAAACTCCTTGAAAGACCTCTGTGGTCTGTGCTGCTGCTGCTAGAGGCCACAGTGACATCTGTGGCTCAGGCTGCAACTGGAGGCCATGTTGATATCTGTGATTCCTACAGCCACTGCAGGCTGGTTCATGATGGCAGAGGGGATATATTGCTGTTTGTGATCAGGATGTGTGTACTGAAGGAGACCATGTTGATGTCTGTGGCTAGTGCCGCCACCAGAGGATATGCTGATTGATGTTAGTGATCCATGCTGTATCCAGAAGCCATACTGAGGTTCATGGTCCTTGCCGCCACCAAGGCCTATAATGAGTTCTGTGTTCCATGCTGCTGCTGGAAACCCTGTGGCTGTCTGTGGTTCATGCTACTGCCATAAACCATATAGAACTCTATAATCTGTGGACTTGCCAGCTGTTATGGGCAAGAAAACGTCTTTTGTAGTGATATTGATGATTGCCGACTTATAATTGAGAAGGAGAGATATTGAAGGCTTCTGTGATACCTCCCAGCCTCCCACAAAAAGAAACAGTCCAGACAAAAAGCTGGGAGGAATGGGAAGCTAGTGTAATTGTGTGCAGTGTATAGGAGAAGAAGAATAAGAAGAGGAATAGTGGGGAAGAGAGAAGAGGAGGAGGAGGAGGAGGAGGAGGAGGAGGAGGAGGAGGAGGAGGAGGAGGAAGAAATTCTGGGGGGAAAGGTAACTAATTATAGGACTCAGAAAGGGAGCATCTTTCCATTTGCTTAAGAATTTCATGAATTCATTGTTTTTAATAGCTGAGTAGTACCCCATTGTGTAAATGTATCACATTTTCTATATCTATTCTTCTGTTGATGAACATCTGGGTTCTTTCCAGCTTCTGGCTATTATAAATAAGGCTGCTATAAACATAGTGGAGCATGTGTCCTTGTTATATGTTGGAACATCTTTTGGGTATATGCCCAGGAGTGGTATAGTGGGTCTTCAGGTATTACTATGCCCAATTTTTTGAGGAACTGTCAGACTGATTTACAGAGTGATTGAACCAGCTTACAATCCCAGCAACAATGGAGGAGTGTTCTTCTTTCTCCACATCCTTGCCAGCATCTGCTGTCACCCGAGTTTTTGATCTTAGCCATTCTAACTGGTGTGAGGTGGAATCTCAGGGTTGTTTTGATTTGCATTTCCCTGATGACTAAGGATGTTGAACATTTCTCTAGGTGCTTCTCAGCTATGCCTGTATTCCTCAGTTGAGTGAGGTAACTTAGTCACAAAAGAATACACATGCTATGCACTCATTGATAAGATATTAGCCCAAAAGCTCGGAATACCTAAGATACAACTCACAGACCACATGAAGCTCAAGAAGAAGGAAGACCAAAGTGTGGACACTTTAGTCCTTCTTAGAAGGGAGAACAACATACTCACAGGAGGAAATAAGGAGACAAAGTGTGGAGCAGAGACTGAAGGAAAGGCCATTAAGGGACTGCCCCACCTGGAGCTCCATCTTATATACAGTCTCCAAACCCAGACACTATTGCAGATGCCAAGAAGTGCTTGCTGACAGGAGCCTGGTATAGCTGTCTTCTGAGAGGCTCTTTTAGAACCTGGCGAACACAGAGGCGGATACTCGCAGCCAACCATTGGACTGAGCATGGGGTCTCCAACGGAGGAGTTAGAGAAAGGACTGAAGGAGATGAAAGGATTTGCAACCTATAGGAAGAACAACAATATCAACCAACCAGACCCTCCAGAGCTCCCAGGAACTAAACCACCAACCAAAGAGTACACATGGAGGGTCCCATGGTTCTAGCCACTTATGTAGCAGAGGAGAGCATGACCTTGTTGGACATCAATGGGAGGAGAGGCTCTTGGTTCTCAGAAGGCTCCATGACCCAGTATATGGGAATACCAGGGCGGGGAAGAGGGGAGTGGGTGGGTGAGCACCCTCATTGAAGCAGGGGGACAGAGGATGGGATAGGGAGTTTCCAAAGGACCTGGAAAGGGGATAACATTTGAAATGTAAATAAATAAAATATCCAATAAAAATTAGAAGGAAAAAAAGGAAAGAAGGAAAGGGGGGCACCTTCTCAGTGCCTTTGGTATGAAGGTTCCTGAGATGTGATTGAGTCAATGGCTTTTTAGGAGTATGGTTGAGTCCCCTGTCTTGGATGCATTAAGCATGTGTTTTATACATAGTGGAGCCAGGGAGCATCAAAGCAATAAATGGCAGCTTCTGGCTGGAGCAAAGTGATACTGACTCCCTTTTTCCCTTCCTCAGTGTTGGTGTTGAGGTCTGGGCTGCAGGCAGCAGGAGGCATTATTTACTTGCCGTGTTTAGAATCTGTCTAAAAGAAATGGAAATTGTTTGGCACTACTTTTCAGTCATCTTGAATTGTAACCTGCACACTTCGTGCTATAATTTGTCAACTGTGTCTTGAAGAGACATCACAACTTGCCTAGAATAGAGACAGAGCTGGCATTCCAGTGAATGCCATTTAAAGGAAATCAGAGAACCTTTCAGGGATATGATGCTGTTGATTACTGCTGTGATTAGCATTAGGGCGGGGAGACTTCACCATCCACCAAGTGGCAACAAGTGTGTTGGGTGTTGTTGACAAAGCTTGGGATTCCTGATTGTTTTTGCCAGAGGAGGCAACCTCACTCTCTCCAGATGCACATTCATTTTCCCTCTGCTCTCCTTGTGAGCATTTTGCTAAGTTGGGAACATCATGACCCAGATGGAAAACTGACTCAGGAGCCTGTATCCCTAATGACCTTCCAACCTATTTTTAGATCATTCACCTTCTCTCCACTATATCTGCCCACACACATGTGCGTTTACTCATGATTTATTGAGTATTTATTGTAACCAGATTTTTTTTTTCATCTGATATGCTGTATCTAACCCAATTAACACCAAGGCGTTAGGAAAAATTATTAGGGAAATACTGTGAATATGGAATCAAGTTTTATAGAGGTAACAGAAACTGGGCTAAAGCGAACCCGCACTGTAAGCACATCTTTGGGCTGGAGGTGTAACTCCGCAGTAGAAGACTCTTCTAGCATGTTCACACTGCATACTCGGTATAGTTCGGTAACAATGCTCTTGCTGCAACATACATTCAGAAAAATTTCAGGATTGAGGAAAACAGGGCAGCAAGGTCATGGCAGATTTCACATTGTGTTTTTAAGTTGTCCTGTGCAATCCCATGATATCCATTTCATTCCACCTCACTCTAACCCATCCTGTTACACTTCAGACCACCCCATCCATTTTTGTATCTTCTCATTTCATTCAGTCCCATGTCTTCTATCGTATCCCATTCCATAGCTTTCCAAATGCTTGTCTGTGCAAGACCCCATTGGAAGTCTTATGGATGCCAAAAGGAATGATTCAGAATTCTTAGCCTAGAGGAGTTCACCACCCAGATGAAGTGTGGATGATTGAAAGTGGCTGAAAATATCCACTCTCTTGCTTGAAGAGTCAACTAGGACCTTCCATTTGAATATGAGGCCGAATTATACAATTGACTGATAGAATGTGGTGAACTGACACATTTGGCTGAGACAATACCAAAGGAAGCCTTGAGACTTTGAGCTAATTCTCCTTCAAGGTTATCCCTGGGGGAAATCAGATGCCGTGTCAGACATTCAAGATACATAAGAATTCTGCTGCTAAGAAGAACATTTGCAGTCAATAGTCTGCCATGAGCTCAGATCTCCAGATTACCTCACCACGGTCTAAGACGTTTGACCAGTGTATCTTTTTGTTGTGGGAATTATAAAAAATGAAACCATCCCACAAACTCCATTTCCCACCTGGCCACGTTTTTGAATACCGTTTGGCCTCAATACTAAGCTCTGGTGGGTTTTTGTTATTCTCTCCCAGCAAGCTACACCTCGCTAGCATGCAACTCTTTACACCCCCACAATCATTCATCTAAATAGCGCCTAAGACCCGGTAAGGAAAGCATGGCTCTTAAGGCCTTAATATCCATATCAGATTTCCATTTACTATCATATCAGATTTATATGATAATAAAACATAGTTTACAAGATGACAATATAATAATTTCTGAACCAAATAATAAGGACAATATTCTAATCCAATTAATCTATTTTGTAAAAACCTTTGCTTGGTTGTATAACCTTGTGGGGTCAGGCTTGTTTTCATCATCTGTCTCCGTGATCCTGGCCTCCTTCCTGCTGCTCTGACCCTTTTCCTCCTCCAACTCTTGTTTCACCTCTCTATTCCTGTCCAATCACAGGTCTGTCACTGGCGTAATGTGATTGGACAGAGAAAATGCTACAGCATCTGCTGACCTCTTCTGACCCCAGTTACCACCAAAGAGAGCAGAAGAAACTGCCAACAAAATCCTGTCCCAATTTTCCAGCCCCCAAATCAAAAGATCTGGTAAAAGACGATTGTCTGAAGCCATTGAGCTTCAAAGTAGTTTGTTACTCGAGCTACATAACTAGAGAAGAGGAAAGAAGATAACTTTAACTAAGTATTCTAAGGAAGGGTAGGCATAAAATGTTGTTGAGGAAACAAATGCACAGAAAATAAGTTTGTTTCCTGTGAGGTCAAACATTGCCCCACTTAAGTGGGTACCAATTGTACCATAATCCTTGTGAACAGGGTCTGCTGAATCCCTTGACTTGTGCAGTACCCCATGTGTTCAGACTTTTGATATTTGTGGATAATGAGTGCTGAGAAGGCAAGATAGCAGAGGGAATTACACAGAAGTGGGGCCTGGAGCTGGAAACTGAAATATGATTGGAAGAGGGAGGACAAGTGATGTCAACCAACGGCATCAGAATGAACAAATCCCTGAAGGCACAACTACCCATGATGCTCTTGGGCACCCTTACTGGCTCTGTGTAGTTGACATGTTTTGACCCAGGGCCCTAGAAAGGGCTGGAAATGTTCTTTCATGTCAGGGATGTGAAGGATTTTATTTTCATACCATCATTCTGAAGCAGGAAGAGGAAGGTAAGAGGGAGATACAGAGAATTTGAAGGCAAAGAGGCAACAAATTCAAAACAGTCTATGAGAAAATTGCGATTCAAAACTGCAGTCTCTGAAAGACACTGTTTGTTCTTCCAACTGTTTGTCTCTCCCTGAAAGCTTGGCAGATCCATTTTTTATTGGAAAGTCTTAACCGACAGGGGATTACGCAGTGATTCATTTAAAAGGAATCATTAAAGGAAAATCACAGCACATCACATCCTGCCTTCTTTAATTGCTCATTTATTATTACTGTGGGTGAGATAACGGCTTTGTGCTATTCTTCTAAATAGTGTAAAATATTTATTGGTAAATATAGCAATGCATAAATTAATGTCAGCTGAGAGTTTGTGGGGGCATTTTTCCCTCCACTGATAGCCATAATTTTTACTTAAAGAAAACAAACATGATGTATTTTGGCTGAGCATTGAGTGAGAGCTTTGTGAGCTCAATGTCTGTAGGAAGGAGTTGTCTTCTTTGCTTCTTTGTCAATGCGGGAGTCTCTGGGTGGACCTAGAGCATGTCTGTAAAATCAATTTCTTTTTTATTAAGAACACTGCACTTGGGAAGGAGGCATATAGAGGTGTAAACTTTTTTCTTTAGGGGTCATAGCTGAATTCAGAAGCAAACTCTCCAACTTTAAGAGGCTTTTATACGTGAGGGCATTTGTTATATTTCTTATCTCAAAGCCCACAGGTAAGTGGTTCTGAAGAGTTGATTTGTTGGCTTAACAATGTCACCTAGGATTCAAGATAATGTCTTCATACAACAACATCCAAAAATAGGAAGTGTATTATTTTTTTTTCTCTGCAGAAAAATCATTTTTAGAATCTTCCAACAGACTTCCACTCAGATTTTCTTTTCCCAGACCCAGGATTGCTATCTACTTCTAAACTAATCATGATAACTTCAAAAAGGCTTGGAAGGTTGGCCAAAGTTCCATCTCTGTGCTGGAGAAAAGGGATAAGTATCCTTCATTAGTACTAGAATGCTCCTTTGAAGCAATTAATAAAATTCCTTTCTTTCCTTCTTTCCTTCTTTCCTTCTTTCCTTCTTTCTTTCTTTCTTTCTTTCTTTCTTTCTTTCTTTCTTTCTTTCTTTCTT
>JADRCD010221107.1:0-13517 GCA_019843815.1 Montemys delectorum
CCCTTTGGATGGGCCAGAGTGTCTTTCAAAAGTTTCAACCCTGGCTTTTTGAGAAACTTATCCGTGTGGCATGTCTGTCACTTTTCACAATCCTCAAATGAGTCTTGGCAATTTTCACGTAATGGCATTTGTTGACAGGTTGTTAGGGCTGACAGTGAATATGTTTGAAAAACCGTCAGGCTGGTGGAAAAAAAAAATCAAAGAGAGAAGCTCCTTACATTTCGAAACAGCATGTTAAACTGCCACTGTCCTCTCAAAAGCAGGGTCTTCGCTCTCAGCCAGATACATGCTCACAGCGACAGCCGAGAAGGCGAGATGCCTAAAAATTAATGTGATCTTGTCACTTCAAAGGTCACAAGGCACATTACCCCTAAACTCTTATTTATCTGCATAAAATTGAGTTGCCTTTAATGCTCCATAACAGGTGATGGAAGAACGAAGAGCCACTGGCTGTGCAGTCAGGAGAAGGACAGGTGTTTAATTGGGCAAGCAGAACAGCCCAAAGAGCTGGCAGGGAGCCCTAGTGCCGCCTTGCAAGATCATTCCCTGGGACCACTAAGATGGGTGGTCATTACTCAATGAGTCTTCGGGGCATGTGTGAACCAAAGAGCGGGGATGAAAGCCACGGGTGGACAGAATGACATTGTCAATTGTCCGTCAGTTGAGAGGGGAAAAAAACCAAACCTGTCCTCCCGTGTCTCAAAGGCTTCCGCTGATGGGCATATCAGGGGTCACAGAGATGACCTCGGTGCAAGTGCATGACACTATTCTGTGATCACTGAGCTGTGGTAATGGTTGCATCTGACAGTCAAGCATAAACTATGAGTCACTCCGGGAAACTCACAGCCCATCTGAGAAGCCAGAGCAGGCCCCAAAACTATGAACTCACAATACAACTGAATAAGAGCCCCTCAAAGGATTTAAGAGACCTGACAGCAGACACGTTGGTGCTGCCTTCTCTCAGTCCTTCGATTCTCACTGATCTCAGCTCACCTGTGAGTTTTCTCCCTAATATCCTGCTGAGATAATACCAGCACCCATTTTATCAGTTCCTCAAATATGATCTTCTCTGTATTTTATATCTTAGGAGCTGGACCATGGCCACTGTCATAGTTAGCTTCGGTTGTTGAGTTGATACACTTGGACAGACGAAATCTCAATTGAGGAACCACCTCTGTCAGACTGGTGGTTCTGTGTGTCTGTGAACATTTTCTTGATTGCTAATTGATGTGGGAGGGCCCAGCCCACTGCAGGCAGTGCCATTCCTAGACAGGTGGCCCGGGGCTGTATAAGAAAGTTACCTGCTTTGGGACCTGGAAGCAAGCCAGTAAGCAGCAGTCTCCCACAATCTCAGTATCTACCTCCAGATTCCGGCCTCCACTCCCCCTGAGTTTAGATTGGAACCTCTAAAGCAAATAGGCTTTCCTCCCCAGAGATGCTTTTGGTCACTGCAGCAGAAAAGAAAGAAAACCTCGATAGCTGTTAAATCAGTCCATCTAAAACTCTGCTGTCCTGGGTTACCTAAGTCCTTGAACAACATTTTAATTCCCTCAGGCTCATCAGGTTCCTCCTCCAGAAGGTGGAATCTTTATCTAGGAATTTTCCAGAGGCTGGAACATGGGATAATATATGTACAGGAGTCATGTCAAGTACATACTAGGTGCTCAAACTCTAAGAAACTGGGAGACCAAGGTTATAGAAGTTCCCACCGACTTTGTTTAATGCTCCCGATTCTTCCCTTTAAAGTGAGCCAAATTTCAGTAGAGCAATTAATGTGCTTTCTTCCAGCATCTCCGGATAAACTCCTACGCAGTTTTATGCCTTCCAACTAGTTGGTTCAGAATGTGAGCATTTCCACTGGGTTTCCCTCCAGCCACTGCGATCTGCCCGTCACCCAGACTTTGCAAGCTCCACAAGATGTAGCCTTTAATCAACCAACGGCTTGGAGGGCCCGGTGCATCCTGCCTGAGGGGCAAGCCTACAAGCTCTGGGTAGAATTTGTTGAAGGGAAGAGTCAAGTCAGATTTTTACAGTCCTGTCTCTGAGATTACCCAGCGGGTGGACAGAAAGCTGACACAGGAGGATTTTTTTCAGAGTGGTGGGAGTGGCTTTTGCCGGAGGAGGCTCCTACTGGAAAGGGGTTTACAAAGGCAAGACACTCAGAATGAGACCCTCTGAGACAGCTCCAAAGAGTAGAGAGCAGCCACCGCTCTGTACTATTGTAAACAGTTTTGATTAAAGCCCAGCAAACACACAGAGCCACACACGAGCCATCAATCCGTTTTAAGGAATGTTTGCAGATTGAGAAAGGATCAACAATCTACTCCTCGCCCTCTGATGTCTTGTTCTAGTACTTACCCCTAGCTATCAGCCATTTTCCTCCTTCCTCTTTAAGGGCAATCATTCCTCTGACTGCTTTTTATGTGTTTAATTATTTAGTTGTGTATGTGTGTGCTGTGTATATGATGTGCGTGGGCACATACATACAGAAAGAAGCCAGAGAAGGACGTCAGGCACCCTGCTACTTCACCGTCTACCTGATTCCTTTGAGACAGTCTCTCATGGGGTTTAGAGCTAGTCTGGTGGCCACCCAATCCCAGGGCTGCAGTTATAGATGCACAGCTATGCCTTGGCTCCTGATGTAGGTGCTAAGATTTGAACTCAGATCTTTGTGCAGGTGCTCTTACCCTGCAACCTTCCTCTGCAGCCCCTACACTCTCCTAACTCTCCTAATCCCTATCATACACCTTTATTGCACTTTTCTTGAAACCTTATATGGAAAAAATACTCTGCTGAGTGTTTTATGTGTCTGTTTTGAGATCCATCCATTGAGCCCTGCTCAGCAATGGGCAGTCTTCATTCTTATGGTACAGAATTCCATTGTGATATCATGGGCATGCCCATTGGACAATAGTAGCAGAAAGCCCCAGGTATCTTACATCTCCTGTCACTTGGCATCATCACACAGACACTGGTCTGAGTTCACATTAAAGTTAATTCTTATGGAAGTGTTTGATCTATAGTAAGTGCTGTGTCCAGCACCTGACATAACTTTATCTGCTTCAACCTTTTAAAAGCAATAGCCTTATTTTTCTAAGTAACAACAATTAATGAAAAGGGAGACTATAAATTTAAAAAAAAAAAAGCCAGGAGGGTTATATGGGAAGGTTTTGAGCAAGAAAAGGAAGGGGGAAATATTGTAATTATATTGTCCTATTAAAAATAAGACAAAAACACAAAAAATGAGAAAAGTCCTGAAATTGATAGTATTAATTTTTGTATTTTTGTAATTTTTATAATTTATATTTGTATTATAATGAAGCTATTTGCCCCAATTCACCACATCCCATGTCAGGCCCGGGATCCTATCAGAGGTTGGCATGAAATCTGTACTAATCTCACAGTTACTATGCTAGTCTCAATTAAAAATCATTTTAAAGGTCCCTCCTCCCCCCCCTTTTTTTCTTTGCCCCTGCAAGCATCTCTATGATTTCAGTGCTAATGGTGTCACACAGATGGGAAAGTCTCAGTGGTGACAGGCTTTCTCAGAGCCTGTTACACTCCCTGACCTTGCACTTTGGATGAGTCTTTCTCTGCAAGAAGGAGCAGAAACCACAAACTCGAGCCAAGACATGAAGCAGGAAATACCCAGGTTGGCAAGCTGTGTGCAAGTAATCTGACTGCCTTCGATACTACAGCCTGAAGAAGCCGAGCCTCAGTCTCCTCACTGTTGAGTAGGAAAGTAATAGTTCATGTTTTTAAGGGTTGGGTGTAGGGTGCACATAAGACCTTACACAGGTCTAACACAAAGAACCCAGGCCATAGATCTTGGTTCCTCTGTCTTCTCTAGTGGGCAGATATGAACCATATTCCTATGTAGGAAAACCTATTGTTAGTGTCTTTGCAAAAGAAGGATGGAACCGTTAGAAAGCAAAGTAAGAAACTCTAATCCTTCCATTTTAATAATTTCCATCAATAGTATATAAATACCACAGACACCAAACGGCTGTAGAGATGGCTCAGTTGACAAAGTGCTTGAAGACAACAGGAGGGTCTGAGTTCAGATCTTCAGAGCACACATTAAATGACAGACACTACTGCAGATGCCTCTAACCCTAGTTCTGGACAGGTAAGACAGGAGGATCCATACAGTTTGCTGGGCAGCCAGACTAGCTGGATTGGTGAGTTCCAGGTTCAGTAAGATACCCTGTCTCAAAAAACAAGGTGTAAAATTATTGAACAAGATACTCAAAATGATCTCTGGCCTCCACATATATGCGTGTGCACCTACCTGCACATACATGAGCATGTGCTAACATGTACATGCACACTCTCATACATATACACATACACATATATATATATATATATTCATATATGCACATACACACACACACACACACACACATACACACACACCTAGAATTCTAGCAGTTGTCCCTCAGGGTCTAGGGACAGAGAAAGGAGAAGCATCTAGTATGAGCAATGAGCTCTGTAGTTTCCTCTGTGTAGCTACTGCTCCCCCACAAAGTATCTTACAAAACCAGCCTTCCCTAAACTGTGCCTGGACCACTAGCACCCCTCACATCTGAAGCAGAAGAGGATAATCATGGAGGGACGTTCCGAGGTTTGCTCATAAAACAGTAATTTTTTTCATCATTTGTTGCCATTAAGTAACTTGTGATCTAATAAATGTCACTATCCATTTTCTTTAATTAAAATAATAAATATGCAGTCACACAGATTGGCATTTATACCTCCATTTCTGAGATGTGGGATTTACAACAGAGCCTTTTTATTTTTTATTTTTATTTTTTTTGAGGGACTCCCCAAATAAAGGTCATTAAGCTTTAAGCTGCCTAGAGAGGAACCCGAGAGTTCAGGTTAATGAAGCTAGATGATGAGGGCCATGAGGGATGAAGCCCCCAGTCGGGAAGGAAAGGGAATCCCCACCCAAAGCCAGTGCTTTTCTTGAACTGACATCATAGGCTTCGTTCTTGGACATGGATCGCCTCTAAAGACAGGCAGCACAGGCTCAGAGAGGACATCGATGCCAGCCATGTTGCTCTACGGTAGGTAGGCCCATGGCCTCCATATGTCCTTTGGAATCACTGGTGACCACTCTGTGGCCCATGCAAAGTCCAGTAGCTCAAGTGAGCTCACTCCATCTTAGGGGAGGGGAAGGAAACCCAAAGGAAATGGAGGAGGGAAGAAGAGGAGAGAAAGAAACAGGGAGGCAGGAGGAGAAGAGCCTTCCTCTCCAGCCCCCAAATCCAACAACAATCAAAACAAACAAGCAATGGCAAAGGCCAGAAGAATAAGTTCACCTGCATTGCCCCTCCCCCACGTCTCTTCTTATCTCTGGGGCTCTTCTCCTATTCAGACATACACAAACATACATATGTCCTGTACATACACAGAACTCCAACGTCTTTAACCTGAGACCTGTCCCACTATCAGTTGCATCCCAGCTGATCCAATCAAGCCACCTGTCATTTCCCTTCCCTTACTATGACGGTTTGTAATATGCTTGGCTCAGGGTGTGGCCCCATTTGGAGGAAGTGTGTCACTGTGGCCATGGGCTTTAAGACCCTCATCCTAGCGCTCTGGACACCAGTCTTCTCCTGTTTGCTTTCGGAACAAGATGTAGAACTCTCAGCTCCTCCCGCACCATGCCTGCCTGGATGCTGCCATGCTCCCACCTTGATGATAATGGACTGAACCTCTCAACCTGTAAGCCAGCCCCAATTGGATGTTGTCCTTATAAGAGTTGCCTTGGTTATGGAGTCTGTTCACAGCAGTAAAACCCTAACTCAGACACCTACCTTAGCCAAGAGCCTGGCAGTTTGGTTCAGTGCCCTGGCCTCTGATAGGCATCATGAACCAGCGCTCCAGATTCTCTGCTGACAGCTCCCTAGAGTTACTGGATTGTGAGGAATTGCATCTCTATGCCTGAGATTTATTCCTGTGGACTGATTTATACCTCACGACCACAGACACTCCACTCATATCATCCCATATCCAGGTGGAAGCTGAGTCTGGGGGTAGGGATGCTGCTAAGTAGCACTCTTCAAGTGACGAAAGAGATACTCAAGACCCGGACACAGCTATAGATGGCAGCCTCTGCTCTTAGCCATAGCTAAACTAGAGGTCATCCATCTGCATGAGGCTGAGGGCCCAGGGAGATCAGGAATTCTTCACTGTAAAATAGTTTCAAGAAATAGTTCGAGAAACCACACTGGCTATTTGCCGAAGGAGGCTCAACTCTAGTGATCAGAGGTGAGTTCGAGTTTCGGCTCCACAGTGCACTAGAAAAAAACGTATGTGGCTGAGCCTCAAGCATCGGGTCCCAGCACAGAGAAAAGCTCTGCATCCTCCTTCCCTTGCCCCAGGTCATGTAAGACTTGTTTTAGGACTTTGGGATTGGAGGCCCAGTGAATATTTTTACTCTCTATGGAGCTCATAACTGACTTGTTGAATGATGTAAATAGGACAAATCATACACATTCCATCATTAAATTCTCAACAGCCTTTTGAGCATTAGAAATGATGGCATTCGCTTAAAGAGAAAAGTGGCCCTTACAGAGGATGGAGACACAATTGGCCTCAGGTACAAGATTAGCCATTGGCACCATTGGGATTTGAGGCCAGGGCAATATAGACCCCTAATAAAGATAAAGGGAAAGAAACCAAAGTAATTGGCAGACGGGCCAGGCGCCTTCATGAAGTGGGGCTTCTGTCTGAACAGCGCATTCCTGACTTGGCTGCTGCTTAACCCTGGGGAAATTGCAACATGGATGCTTGAAGTAGCCCAGGACACATTTAAATCCAGGTTCACTTCACAAACCCCATTACTTTCCTGTTTGTTCATCTCCAGCCAAGTTCAAGCTGCCTCTCCTTTGTCATAGGGGACCACATGAATAATAGATATGTCATTTTTAACTGTCAACAACATAGTTTGAGTGGTGTCCATAGGATTTTAAATAACAGAGCAAACCTTTCTGCTGACATCATTTTTACCACATGCTTCAAGATGGAACTAAACATAAGGGGGAATAAAGTAAGCATACATACACACAGACACACATGCATGCTCATGAATGCATGTGCGCACATGCACACACACACACACACACACACACACACACACACATTACAGTTTAATACAAAATTACACTTGCCTATATGTCTTTGTCTGCATTTGGTGTTTTTTTGGGTTCTGCATTCCCCTCCTCCACTGATAACAGCCATCTGCTGTGGAAGCAACACAATTAAGCTGTTCGAACATCTTCCTGCAGTTAAATAGGCCCATCTTTCCCTATGACAGTTAGTGTATGGAATCGGGAGGGGATAGCTGTCATCCATGCCTACTTGGAAGTGACATCAGGATGATTAAGAAAAACAAACTGTTTCCTTCCAACAAGATCCTGGTTAGTCAGGTTTCAAGCGCCTAGGGTTTAAACTCGGTGACATGAATCTCCCACTCTCCTGGCACAAGAGAACATTTGTCCTGAGACAAAAATCTTGTCAGGGACACGTGTGTCTCCACACAAAGTAAATCTTTAGGCTGGCTTGTCATGTAATATACAGTGACGTGGCACAGATTAAAAACAAACAGAACTGTGGGGTTCCCCAGACTCCATCAGCAAAGAGACCAGCAAACATCAATCCTATTGTGGGTACTCAATCAAAATTAAAATGGAATGAATGAACGGCTCACCTTGGGGAACAGAGTAACCCCAGTTGTATCCTCTCAACATGTTTTAATTTTCAGAAAGTCACAGCACATGAGAGCACAGAGCAGAGCGTCCCTACCCACGTCACAAAAGCACAGGGGACCAGAAGGATGGTTCAATGGGGAAAGGCACCTGCCTTAAAGCCTGAGGACCTGAGTTCAATATCCAAACCCCACGTGGCAGAAGGAAAGAAACAACACCTGCAAGTTGTCCTCTGCAACCCGATGGCATGCCTTCACACATGGACACACACACACACACACACACACACACACACACACACAATAAATAAATAAATAAATAAATAAATAAATAAATAAATAAATAAATAATCAAACAAACAAAACTACAGCACAGTAGGCACCAAACACCCACCGACCCTGCCAGCCCAGGGTGACTTGGGAATCTTCTCCCATTTATTCTCCACCTACTTCCTTCCCACATTTAGATCTTGGTAAAGCAAGTCTCAGGCATCATATCATCTTTTGTATAAATCTCAGCCACCATGTATATATGGGGCAAAGATAAACGCTGCATGTTCCCTGCCCTTCCACAAACTCTTGATCTGCTGTGGTAAATTAAACAGTGATCTTTCAAAGATATGGCTGGGCCCTGAGCCTTGGAAATTGTGACTAAGACTTGATTTGAGAGAAGGGTCCTCACAGATGTAACCACTTAACAATCTCCAGATGAGATCATCTTGGATTTGGGGTTAATCCTAACTTGGGTGTTGGGTGTGCTAGTGAGAGAAGGCAGAGTAAGATGTGAGGAGAACAGATATGTAAGGAGAAGGCCAT
Source organism: Montemys delectorum (assembly GCA_019843815.1). Taxonomy (NCBI): domain Eukaryota; kingdom Metazoa; phylum Chordata; class Mammalia; order Rodentia; family Muridae; genus Montemys; species Montemys delectorum. The sequence goes on from JADRCD010221107.1 coordinate 8,534, forward strand.
GTGAAGGTGGAGGCGGAGGCTGAAGCGATGTAACCTCAGGCTGAGGAACATCTGATGCTGTCAAAAAATGAGGAGAGTCAAGGAATGATATTCCTCCAGAGTCTCTAGAGAGAATGTGACCTCTATTGACGTCTTAATTCAAACCTTCTAAGCTTCAGACCCACAAATGACTAAATTCTTTTTGTTCTCAGTCATCATATGGGGGATCGTTTGTAATGGTCTTTATAGGATGCTAATCCTGCACCTTTCAATCATACGGACAGACAAAAGAACAGGAAGAGTTCCTACAGCACAGGGGACTCAAGTGAGGTCTCTCTTCATCACAGAATCCCCTATACTCTCTCTTCTTTCCTATCTTTTTCATCTCTGTTACCAGGGACCCCTCAATGTGGAGATGAACACGACCAAATGATCAGTTGGCCTCCTAAATGGGAAGCTAGATGTGGTACTCTGCTCAAATCCAAACAATTCAGTCACTGAAAACACAGACTCAAACTGACCTGGTCAGTTTTAATCTCTTCCCCCATGGAGCCATTATGAATCTTTAGTCTTTAGTCTTTTCTCTCATTATTTCCAAACATGCTCCAACACTTCACTACTTAGACATACACACATCTAATTAAAAAATAATAAAACAAATCTTTAAGATACAGTAAACCCAATGAATGCTAGCATGACCTCTCCCTTTGACCTTAAGCTCCTGGTTGTACCCCTGTGAATAAAACATAAGAATACCACACTGAGACACTGAGCTACGGAGATCCTCCTGGAGGAGGAATTGGAAGCATGACTCATCCTTCTCTGGCTTTGCCCTTGCCTTATTCCCTGCTGAGGTCTATGGCCAGACTCCATCTATCCAGCATCTGTTTCCTGAGATCGTGTGTCCTGTCTTCCTTTGTCAAGTGTCCCCCTCCTCCTAGTGTCCATGGTATTCACTCTTCCACAGTGGATTCTCCTGACTCTATCAATATTATCTGGGCTCTGATTTGTCTTCTCCCACTCCTCTCATTGACTTGTTTGTACTTATCTCAACTCCTCACTCTGAGCAGTCACTCCATAAACACTTCTGGAAAATGAATAAGTGAAATGTGGTGTCACACATCTGAAATACCCAATATTTTAAGGACAATATTTTCATGTCAATAAGGTAAATCACTTGGGTCTAATAGCACTCATTATTTGTGTGTGTATGTGTATGTGTGTGTGTCTGTCTGTGCACGTCTGTGTGTATGTGTTTATGTGTGTGTACATGTGTGTATGTCTGTGGGTCTGTGTGTGTGTGTATGTATGCACATATGGGGGCTAGAGGCCATTGTTGGGTGCCCTCCTCTGTCTTTTGTCACTGTATATTCTGTTGCAGGGTCTCTCACTGACCTCAGGCTCACTAATTTGGCTAACCATTGAGCTTCTCTGATCTCCCTGTCTCTGCCTTCCCACCACAAGGATTGTAAATATATATTAAGTCCTTTTGGTTTTGGTTTTGGTTTTGAAAACATGGTTTCTAGGGATCTGAATCCAGATCCTCATGCGTGTGTGGTAAGCACTGTGCTAACTGAGCCATCTTCCCATCTCCAAGGTGCCCTTTATAAGTATACATGACATAGATCATAACCTCAAAGTAGACAGCCCTGCTCTTTTCCAGACACAGTGAATGATGATGGCTGACATGCACTGAGTATCTACTGTGTCCCAGACATCATTTCAAATGTTTCATTAGGTCATTTAATCACCACTGTCAACTCAAGGTTAAAAAAAGAAGCCCCTACCTCCATCTCATAGACAAGAGTACTGAGATACAGAGATATTAAGCTTCTTACAAACAGCATACTGGTCAGAAGTATTCAGAAAGAGAATCAAACCCATTGAGGCTCTAAACCCCACAGTGAAGGCCAAAGAGATGCTCAACAGAGAATTAAGCTTGCTCTGCAAGCATTAAGGACACGAGTTTAAATCTCCCGAAGCCCTATAAAAAGCCACATGGCTGACATACCTGTATCCCCAGCATGGGCCCATGGAGACAGGCAGATCCTACAAACTGGCCTAGCCATACCAGCAAGCTTCCAGTTGCAGGAGAGATCCTGTCTCAAGGCAATAGGGCTGAGAATGCTCAAACAAGATATTTGTCCACTCCTGTGTATGTACTTAGGCAGACAGACTGATAGATAGACAGAACAAGGAAGGAAGGGAAGAAAGAAGTAAAGGAGGGAGGGAAGGTGGGAGGGAGGGAAGAAGGAAGGAAGGAAAAGGAAGGAAGAAAGGAAGAAAGGAAGAAAGGAAGAAAGGAAGGAAGGAAGGAAGGAAGGAAGGAAGGAAGGAAGGAAGGAAGGAAAGAAGGAAGGAAGGAAAGAAGGAAGGAAGGAAGGAAGGAAGGAAGGGAGGAAGCATGTTTAGGCATTTCCCAACAGAAAACAGAACTGCAATGTCTGAAAGTCCTCAAAACTCGCAGCTATTCTTTGATGAGGAATCATTCTGCTGAGAAACCAATTTAAATTAGCTACACAAGAAACAAGAACTCACTGACTTGTGTAATGGAAAAGTCAAGAATAGAGGGTCCTTCAGATCCAGCTGAGAGTCTCAGGTGATCTCATTGGGATGGGAATGTCTCTTCTCTCCATTGCTCAGCCATTCTATCCTCCTAGTCAGTTCTTTCTCTAACTAACTTGTTCTGGGTGGTGACTCTGCAAATCTCAGGCATGCATCTACAGTTTGGTGACTGCAGATAGAAAGCCAATCTCTCTCCCAATGATAATGCCAAACCCTACCAAGTTTAGTCTCACTGAGTCATCCTGGCTTCTCTGGCCATGCCTGAACCAATTTCTGTGACAAAGAAAATAAAAATGCTGATCAGCTAATTCTTAGAAGCAGGAAGCCAGTACTGACATCCCCCACACCTCCAAAACAAGAGAAGAGATGCTAAGCCTTCTAAAGTAAAATCTAGGTGCTGAGAATGAATTCTAGATCCGCAACACATCCACTCACCATTAATACTTCCAATGTTCTAAACAGATGGGTTTCCCAGCCCATTCTCCACCCCCAACAATGAGCCCCTCCAGCCAAAATCTGCCAATCTGCCTTACTGACTCCTCTAACTCCAAGAAGGCACTGGCCTCACACTTCCAGCTACTGCAGGGCTCAAATTAGTCACTCTGTGGGACTCTTCTGAGGCGTATCAGAGACCAGCTGTGCAAAGGCCTGTCACCTTCTTGTCAGAGAAAGTTTTCTGTCCAAAGAACTTTCGTCATCATTCCTTTCTCAAGGAGCCGGGTGTCACTTGAAGAGACAGCTGAAGTCACTCACAATGGCTGGTCTCAAATCAGCACTCACTGGCCCTGTCAGTAAAAGCCTCACCCCGCAGCGAAAACTGTCACTGATCATGTTTAGATATGGACTCTGAGGTATTAGATTAGAAGAGGGAATGCATGAGACAGGAGTGTAAAAGAGGCCAAGTTGCAAAGGCAGTCTTAATGGGAAGCAGTGAAAGCTTGGGGCTGGAAAGAGTAGGGGAGCCTTTTATCCAAACCCAATTTGTACTTCCCAACACAATCAGGAAGAACATACATGAGCCCACCCATGTAAGTACATGCTAGCGCATGTACGCAAGCATACACACACACACACACACACACACACACACACACAAAACCTACCTCATTCGCATACATCTGCACCTAGGCAGGCAATGACTGGCCATCTGTTCCATCCAGAAGATTCCAAAGGCTCATATTCACCCCCTTATTATATCACTGCTAAATAATGACCAAAAACAAATATTCACTCAAAAATCTCAACTCAATCATACAAAAAGGTGAAGTAACTCCCTTATTCATCAGATCATGAGGGTTGTTTTTCTATATGCTCTTCATTTAGAGTATCAAGTATCTTTCTGGCTTAGCATTAGTGACGTTCTGGGATGAGTAATTCAATCTTCAGACAAATTATTAGGGGAGGCTACCTCATTCATGTGTGGTGTTTAATACCATTACCCTGTAGTTGACAAAAAAAAAAATCATTTCCATAGTCTCCTCCAAATGTCTCCAAGCATAAGCACCCCATTAATTGAGAACTCTAATTAAATGATTTTAATAAATACGGTCTTTAGTATTACTATAGTAAAACTGACTAATTATTAAGATACACTAGGAAAGGATGAATGCTCTGGCTCAAGTTTTGCTAGCTTGGATTTCTGTTTCTGTCAATCAATGTCTACAATTAAAAGACTAACTGAATTTACATAACTTAAGAGGTTGGTACTCATTTCAACTATTCTGCCTAAAACTTGGGAGTAGCCACAGATTGGATGGTCTTTGGAAGTGTAAAGGGTTGGTGCCCATTTCCAGTCTTCCCAATATTTGAAGTTTCATCAATAGGAAATAGAGAAAGCAACAGTTATCCTCTGGGGAAGCTTTGAGAACTTTATAAAATATAGTTGTATAAACACAGTCATGATAAACAGTAGATACTTGATAAATGTTGGCTTAGCCTAAGGACATATTTTGTTCTAAAGGACCTTTGCCCTATGATTGAAAACAACCCTTGGCCTCCTGAAAGTGTGAACAGCAAAACTCAGTAGCCTGCAATGATAACACTGCTAGGCTAGAATAACTTTTGGTTTTCAGGGAGTTTAAAGTTGCTTTGCTCTTTTCCACCCACAGTTTGTTTTATCAAATCCTTAAGTACATCTTCTGTCTCAGGAATGTGTAAAAAGCCTTTCTCTCAATAGCCCTGCCCTGTAGAGCCTTCAAAGCTTCTTTTTCAATCTGAACAAATTAGGACAACAACATGGACATCCTTCCCCCCTTCCATGCATGAGAACTTTCTATCATTTCTCCTCTGAGATCTTCACCTCATTCCCAACTGTTCCTGGGTCTCTTGGCTTTCTTGAGTTTAACTAGTGGATCCCCTATATAAAGGGCTGAATTTTTTATGCACATACAACTGTAAACATTGGTCACAGATGAGGTCATGTCCCTGTATCCCCATCTTA
>JADRCD010221108.1:0-22017 GCA_019843815.1 Montemys delectorum
CTACAATTTTGTTAAAGATATTTACTGACCCATTACATTGGGAGTCTTCACTCTCTTCTATACCTATTATCCTTAAGTTTGGTCTTCTCATTGTGTCCTGGATTTCCTGGATGTTTTGGGTTAGGAGCTTTTTGCTTTTTGCATTTTCTTTGACTGTTTTGTCAATGTTTTCTATGGTGTCTTCTGCCCCTGAGATTCTCTCTTCTATTTCTTGTATTCTGTTGGTGATGCTTGCATCTATGACTCCTGATGTCTTTCCTAGGTTTTGTATCTCCAGGGTTGTCTCTCTTTCTGATTTCTTTACTGTTTCTATTTCCATTTTTAGATTCTGGATGGTTTTGCTCATTTCCTTTACCTATTTGATTGTGTTTTCCTGTAGTTCTTTAAGGGATTTTTGTGTTTCCTCTTTAAGAGGGTGCTATTTATGTCTTTCTTAAGGTCCTGTGTCATCACTATGATAAGTGATTTTAGATCTGAATCTTGAGTTTCCAGTGTGATGGTGTGTCCAGGGCTTGCTATGGTGGGAGAATTGGGTTCTGATGATGCCAAGAAACCTTGGTTTGTGTTGTTAATTTTCTTATGCTTGCCCCCCACCATCTGGTTATCTCTAGTGCTACCTGCCCTTGCTAATTCTGACTGGAGTCAGTCCTTCCTGTGATCCTGGTTGTATCAGAACTCCTCAGAGTTATGCAGTCTCTGTCACCCTGCGATTCTGGAATCCTGTGACTCTGGGCTTGTTAGAGCACCTGGGAGTGCAGCAGCTTCCTCTGGGTGTTGTGGGACTGGTTGTGGAGCCTGGGCCCAAGGTCTGCTCAGGACCCCATCCCAGAGAGACTCCAAGGAACCTGAGCCACTCTGCTAGTAGAGTTCCTGTGTGCCTGGTCCAGCTGATTTCAGTTACTCCCGGTGTTGGGACAGATGCTGGGTCCTCCTCACCTCTGATCCTGAGAGTGTCAGAGTGCCTAGGAGTGGAGCTTCCTCTGGGTGTTGTGGGACTGGCTGCAGAGCTTGCACCCAAGGTCTGCTCAGGACACTAGCCCAGAGAGACCAGGATTGATACATTCTTATCTCCTTGTACAAAGCTCAAGTCCCAGTGGATCAAAGACCTCCACATAAAGCCTATATGCTGAAACCAATAGAAAAGAAGGTGAAGAAGAGCCTCAAGCACATGGGCATAGGGTAAAAGTTTCTTAGCAGAACTCCAATAGCTTATGCTCTAAGATCAAGTATCAACAAGTGGGACCTCATAAAAGTATTAAGCTTCTGTAAAGCAAAGGAAACTGCCAATAGGAAAAAAATGCAAACCAAGAGATTAGGAAAAGATCTTTATCAATCCGAAATCTGAGAGAGGGCTAATATTCAATATATACAAAGAATTTAAGAAGCTAGTTTCCAGAGAACTACATAACCCTATTAAAAATGGAGTACAAAGCAAAACAAAGAACTCTCAACTGAGGAATATCAAATGGCCGAGAAACACCTAAAGAAATGTTCAACATCCTTAGTCATCAGGGAAATGCAAATTAAAACAACCCTGAGATTCTACCTCACACCAGTCAGAATGGCTAAGATCAAAAACTCATGTGACTGCAGATACTAGCAAGATTGTGTAGAAAGAGGAACACTAATCCTTTGCTGGTGGGATAGCAAGCTGGTGCAAACACTCTGGCAATCATTCTGGTGGTTCCTCGGAAAATTGGACATAGTATTACTATCTGAGGATCCAGTGGTAACTCCTGGCATATACCCAGAAGATTTTCCAACATATAACAAGATAGATGCTCACTATGTCCATAGGAGCCATATTTTTAAAGACAGAAGCTGGAAACAACCCAGATGTCCCTCAACAGAGGAATGGATACAGAAAATGTGGTACATTTGTACAGTGGTGTACTACTCAGCTATTAAAAACAATGACTTCATGAAATTCTTAGGCACATAGATGGAACTACTGAGGTAACCTAGTCACAAAAAAACATACATGGTATGTACTCACTGATAAGCAGATATTAACCACAATGCTCAGAATACCCAAGATACAATTTATGCACCATATGAAGCTCAAGAAGAAGGAAGACCAAAATATGGATGATCAGGTCCTTCATAGAAGTGGGAACAAAATACTCATGGTAGAGAGTGTGAGGGTTTTGAGAGGAACAGAGGAGGAGCAGGGTGTAAAGTGGGGGCAGGATCATGTACAAGAGGAGACTGGGATGATGTACATACAGTCAGGAATTTAAACATAGTTGTGTACCAATGAGGATGGCAAACTGAGGGTATCCACCATCAAGTCCCAGATGCCAAGGAAATCAAGAAGATCCCAGTACCTAACAGGGATGATATTAGCTGAAATGACCAACAAATGGGACTGAGAACCTGAAGAGACCATATCCAGAGGCTAGGCAAGGCATCTTGTTGAAGGATGGGGCCACACACTCATCTCCAAATTCTTTTTTTTCCTTCTTTTTTATTAGATATTTCTTTATTTACATGTAAATTTCTCCTTTCCAAATTTTTTTAATTAGATATTTTCTTTATTTACATGTACATTTTTCCTTTCCCAGGTTCCCCTTCAAAAAACAAATAAACAAACAAAAACAACAAGAACAAACCCCTTTTGCCTCCTCCCTCCCCATGCCTGCCACCCCACCCTCTCAGAAAATAGGGGGACAAAGTGTGGAGTTGAGACTGAAGGAAAGACCATCCATAGACTGCCCTACCTGGGGATCCATTACATATATAGACACCAAACACAGACACTATTGAAAATGCCAAAAAGTGTTTGCAGACAGAAGTCTGTTAAAGTTGTCTCTTGAGAGGCTCTGTCAGAGACAAATGCAGAGCTGGATACTTGCAGCAAACCATTGGACTTAGCACTGGATCCCCAATGAAGGTAAAAAGAAAAAGGACTGAAGGAGTTGAAAGGGCTTGAAACCCATAAGAAGAACAACAATATCAACCAACCAGACACCCCAGAGCTTCCAGGGACTAAATCACTAACCAAAGAGTCTACGTGGAGGGATTCATGGCTCTAGCCACATATGTAGCAGAGGATGGCAGTGTTTGTTATCAATAGGTGGAGAAGCCCTTGGTCATAGGAAGGCTTGATTCCCCAGTGTGGAGAAATGCCATGGCAGTGAGGTTGGTGTGGGTGGGTGAGGGGGGAACACCCTCGTAGAAGCAGGGAGAGGGGATAAGAGAGGGGGATTCTGGAGGAGAAACTGGGGAAGTGAATATTTGAAATGTAAATATATAAAATATCCAATAAAAACTGGTTATTAATTAATTAATTTCATATTTATTTATTCATGGGGGAATGCTACAGTGTTAATTTGGAGGACAGAGGATAATTTGAAAATCAAGTCTTGCCTTCTACTGTGTGGGCTGGGGGGATCTAACTCAAGTTACCAGCTTGACAGAACCTACTTCAGCATGTGGAGCTATCTCACCTGAAAGCATAGTTAATGTTCAAATGTTGAAAGCTTAACTATGTAGGTTAAAAAACAAAAGTGCAGATGTGGATACTTAAAACCTCTGTTCAGAAAAGTACTAGAAATTCTTGTCAGAGCATGTGGAACAGAAAAAGAAAAGGGAAGCACACCACAAAGGCCGAAGTAAAGCGATATGATGCCTGTACATTGCGAAACCTTGACTTCACCTACAAACTATTGCAGTTTATCAAAAAAGCCCTTCTGCTTAAGCCTCTCACCACATTTACTAAACACCCTAAGCTAACAGTGTGGATGCAGTAGCATTATTTACATTTATGCAAAGAATCTAGAATTCAATCAAAATTTCTTGAGATACTTCAGAGAAGGAAAAATAACAGTAACAAAACAGTAATGAAACAAAGCCGATTAGTCTGTTGTCAATAAATAAGGCAATAAATGAAATTAGCTTTCATGACAAACACAACTTTATATTAGATTTGATTAGTAGGCTAAATAATCTCATGGAAAAAGGTGGACAGGAGGGAATTTCAATTACTAAAGTCAAGTAAAAATATTAGACAGAAAACATACAGACATGAGTTGTTTTTTGTTTTTGTTTTTTTATTTCAAGCAAAATATTGCAACATTTTGTTTTTAGTTTCACATTTCTGACCTTGTCCAAGTTCCCTGATTCTTAGGTACAAAAACTACATATATGAGATGGTTTAAAAAAAAAAGACATGCTAATGAGTGTAAAATAATGAATCATCATAGTAAGGCATGGTCTGATAATTTGTAGGTAATTGTGATATTGAACAATCTAAAATTCTTATAATTGTAGGCTTCCAAATGAGACAGAATAAATCAAGAAAAGAAATATTTACAGAAGCAATGAAAGAGAAAAATACTTCAAAACACAGATACAAAAATCTCAAAGAAATTATTGTGAGATAAATAACAATTTAACAATGCCCTTTGATGTACTCTCCTCAAGCCACTAAGACCTAAGAATGGACAATCTCTCAAACAACCAGAGAACAGGAATATAATAGCACAGAGGAGAACAATTATTGATCATGGAACAATTCTTTCTGAAAATCTGTGCAGCAGTAAAGAGTGCTATTTTCATTTTATAAAATTCTAGAAGAATCAGAGAATATAATAAAAAAAATGCTATGACCAAATTAAAGAAAATTGATTATAAAGAAAAGATCAATACTAATTACGATCAATAGCTTCAAGAATTTGACAGTGACAAGACTATCCTAACGTTGACAGAGGCATTGGTGAAAACTTTGTCATATGAGAATGACGTTGAGACAGACTTTCTTCCTCAGACTGGAGCAGTAGAAAGCCTCCTCACATCACCTTTAGTACTTAGAGTCAATGTTAATTATATGTCTTTGTCAAAATAGTAAAATAAGGAAAGGGAGAAGATAGCCTCACAATTGGAAAGAATAATTAGGGCTGGTATTATCAATAAGTAACACAATGAATTTATATATATAGTATATATAATTATAAATATATAATATATATTTATACTTATAATTTAAAACAATTCAACTTGAATGAGTACTGTAGTTATTCATGTGTTTTATAATGTAAAGATCAATAAAAATTAGGATGAAACTCTTTAATTGATATTGCTCAACAGTGTGATAGGTTGCTCAGTAGGCATAGTACGCTCAGCCACATACTCCATGAAATGTGGTTCTATACTCAGTATAAATAATAATAATAATTAAAAAACAGGCACAAGGTTATATACAATGATAGTGAAAAAATTGACTAGGTAGAAATCTCTTTCTTTAATGATAGAAGTGTCAAATAGCCAGAAAAAGTAAAAAAAAAAAAAAAAAAAAACCAAAAGAGTGTTAATTTATTGCACAATTCATTGTATGATGTACTAGTTCTACTTAGCATTTATTCAAAAGAGATTAAAATACACAAACAGAAAAAATTATATGAGCTTAATAACAAGAAAAGATGTATATATAACAATCAAAAGTAGAAATGGATAAATAAATTTATCTACTCATCTGTAATAATGTAATAAATAGTAATTAAAAGAACTATACTATATAAAATATATGTATTGATATAAAGAAAATTTTTTTAAAACAATCAAGGAAGAAAAATATATGAAGAGAAAGTGAGTAAAAAACAGGGTGAGAAACATCAAAATAGCTCCATATATTTATATTTATGTCTAAATATTTATATTATATATCTAAATATTATATCTACATATATATCTACATTATTTACATCTATATATCTAATCTAGATATCAATGTATTTGTGTATTTGTGGGCACACTTATCTATAGGAGTGAGTATGAAAAACTATAGTCTAAGTTTACAGAGATAAGAAGTCTACCAGTTGTTAAGAGCACTTTATGCTCTTCCAGAGGACCCAAGTTTGTTACCCAACATCTGTAGCTCTAGCTCCAGGGCAATGTCTTTGGTTTTCATAGACAATTGCACACATTTGTACATACCCATATGTGGGCATATATATGTATATGTTTATAATTAAAATGAAAATTAATATTTTAAAATGGTAATTTAAACAAGACAATCAAGCCACCAAAACAACATTGTTATGATTCTTCTTATATGAAATTCAAGAAATTTCAAAATAATTTATAATGTTAGAAAGGATACCCTAATCTTTTTATGGGAACCAGGGACAAATGGATAAGTGAAGTTGATGGTGTATTAGATTGAATACAGTGTTTTGTATGCCAATTAGATTATCTATTATCCTTGGCATATATATGTGTATATATATTGTTCATTGTAAACTCAGATTTTTAGAGATAGTTACATTTTTGTATATAAGTTAACTTCCAAAAACTTGATTTAATATATTAACAGAAAATAATCTTTAAAATATTTATTATTATTGTTGTTTTTTGGTGGTGGTATATTTGTATGTGTGTGCTTTTGTGCACGCGCACATATGTGTGTGTGTGTGTGTGTGTGTGTGTGTGTGTGTGTATGTTTATGTGCATGTGGGTGTGCATGTGGAGGTCACAGGATAACTTTTATGAACAGGTTCTATCATTTTATTTTCTAAAACAGTTATTTTTTTTTTTTTGAAGCAGGCACTCTCTGTTGGTTTTGCTTTGCTTGATATCTGGATAGTTGGTCTGTGGGCTTCTGAGTGAATCTTCCATCCATAGTCCTCTCTCACAGCAGGAGTGCTAGCATGAAGGATGTACTCATTATATTCAGCCTTTTTAATGTGGATTCTGGGGATTGAACTGAGGTTAGTCAGGTCTGTGCAGCAAGAGCTTTCATCCACTAAGTTATCTTGTTAGTGGCCCTCAACACAAACCTCGTCTTAGTTGAAAAGTTTTATGTTGCCTTCTAAAATTTTTCTGTTCTTCTGTTCTTATATGCTTTAACATCATGCATATATTTGTTTTAAAAGATCAAATTTAACTAGAAAACATCTGCTTAATGAAAAGTATTTACCATTTTAAAGTCTTTTTGGTTTATCAGATAGAGTTTCAGTTTTCAAATTATTTCAAGTTTGGAGATAGCTTCCTGTTGAGTTCTGTATTTTCCCTTTGCATAAGGATAGATGATGAATTTTATCATATTTATCTGTAAAATTTTAGCCTATTTTAAAGTTATCAAACATACAATATTGGCTTAGAGCATTTACCTATAAAATAATTTGGATTTTGACTGCTCTATGCTAAACATTTATTTAATTGAGGGGTCCATGGTATAAACGGCAGGGGGCTAGAAAACGCAATCTGGGAGGACATATGGTAAGGCTTACACAAATAAATCGCAGCCTTACAAACCATATCCTTGGAGAATAGAGTGACATGTTTGGTTTGTTCTTTGCGGGCAACCTGCTCCAAGATATTAAATCAACTGAGAGTTGACTGTAGTCACTTTGTAGAGACAAAGAATAGTGAAATCCATGCGGACAACCTTGAGGATAAGAATCGTTCTTTCAAGTTGGAAACCTAGTTTTGTACATTTAGCTAATCCTAAAGACTTACTGATAAAATAAAAAATGGCCACCCCAGTGTTCTGAATGTGACTGGAATACATAGGACTTATAAAAGCTGATAAATGAAATGAGAAATCAGTCGAAGTGTAAACGCCAAAGTTTTCAGAATTACCGTGGGTGGAATGGTGTTCACAGAGACAAACCAAGGCACTTCACTTTTTCTAAAGGAACGTGTATACCAGGCTGCTTCTGACATGTGCTGGTCATGACCAGCCTTACACAGATGCTTTCTGGAGTCTGCATGCTTCTGTGATGAAGGGCTTATCCTTTACTCTACGGATGGCCTCTCTCAAGGCAAGCAAGCAGGAATTGCCTTAGAATTGATGCCTTGAAGGTAGTTGCCCAACCAGGTAGATCAAGATTTGGCATGTCGATTCCTCTCTTGTCTTTAAGGGGAGCAATTCTAAGGAATATGGATTGTTTCCTTCTTACATGATGAGCTGTGTATTGGATCTCCTCCACTTTTTTTTTTTGTCTCACTGTCACACTGTCTCTATTTAAGTTTATGCCTGATTAACCAATTAAAGAAAAATCTTTTGTGCCTCCTTTGGAGGGCAACACAATCTAAGAAGAAACCAAAGAGTAATTAAATCTGGAAAGGGGATATTATGTGATGAATGTGTGTATCATTCCAAGGCATTTTTTTATATCTGAAATATAAAAATATGAAAATTATTCTGCTGAACAACTGCATGTTCTTGACTGCTATGAAAAATGATGAAAACTTGATGAATGGACATAAAAATAAAAAGGAGAAGGGTTGAGAAAAACTGTAAATCCATTCTTCTGCATTCAACTTTGCTCTTAGAGTTCCAGAAGTACTTACATGCCATATATAAAGATAAATACATACATGCATACATACATACATACACATAGAAGTTCTATCTAAAGAAGTGTTAGATATCTTAATCTAAAACTAACAGACTATGTTTCTTTCATTGGAAAGTGAGATAAAAAGAAAAAAAATGTACCGCTCAGTACAAATTCAGATGGGGAAAAACCCATGAATGTTCAAAAAACACAGGGGAGAAAACCCTGAATAACACCTGACTTGTGAGCAAACTTACTGGTGACTATTTCTCTGGATTTCTGATTTCTTATTATAAAAACAGTAACTGAGCAAAAACTCTGTGTGATATGTGTATGGCATTGAATGAAGCATAATGGCTCAAAAATTTATTTTTATTGAGAAAACTATTGGAGGAGAATAGGGAAAGCTAAGTCTATCCTGCATAATAATGTATAATGTGTTAAGTATGGTGGCCAAACAATGCCTCAATGAGAAGAATAACTTTGAAAAATTATATAAAGGAAGAGTCAAATTATAAAGAAAGAGGAAAATGACCTGGGAAGTCTTGAAGAATGCATACTTGGAATTGGCCGTAATTAGTGAACAGCTGGGAGGAGGAAAACTAGAAGATGATGTTAGAGAAACGTAAGGTACGCATAAGAACATTACATATCCATCAACCAAAGAGCGTACAGTGGCTGCTCTGAGACCCCAGCACATATGGAGCAGAGGACTACTACTTCTGGCCTCACTGCAAGAGCATGTGCCTAATCCTGCAAAGACTTGATGCCCAGCGTGCCCTCTTAGAGCTGAAGGGAAGGGTGGATGGGCAGAGGAACTATTCCAGACATGACCTGGAGAGGGGGCAACATTTGGGATGTAAATAAATAAATAATAAACAAAAAACTACATAGCTTTTTCTATTAAGCTAAAACTAAGAACCAACAGACATAACTCTTGCTCTCCACTTCATAATAGTTATATAGGAAGGTAGGAAGAAGCTGAGTGAAAATGCAGTTGCACAGGACATGGCTGAGTATTCTCAGTTAACAAGTTTTGAGTCCAAAAACATAAAAGAAGAAATGATATTTAGTGAATAATGAAATATGAGAGTTTCCACAAAGAATATCTTTTTAAACGTTTGCTGCATTCCCAATTGATTTAGAATAATGAAACCCTGAGACAGGCCATTGTTCTGTCCTTACTTCATTTGACATCTTAGGAGAGTCTGACAAGCCTGACAGCTTCTTAGCCCTAAGCCTTGATTCCTGTCATCTCTGTGACCTCACATCCCTGGGTTCCTTACCATGCCTTTTAGTTATGTCACACACTCACCACACTACCCCTGGGACAGGTAGTTCTATTCTTATTTCATCTTCAAAACAATTATTTTTATTAAGTTACATCTGTCTGGGTGACAGCTTGAATGTGTCAATGTTAGAATCTATAAATTTAATTTCTCATTTGAGAGCAACTATGATTTGAGCCAATTGGATAATACAGCTTAGGCAAATTCTTTACCCACGGTTTGTCTAAGTCACGTAAAACTTATAGGACATTACTCAGCTAAAAAGTGCACTGAACTTCAAAGTGCTTGCTAAAAGTGGTGGAGTATGCCTATTCCTAGCACACATGAAGAAGAGAACACTGGAACAGGATTGTCAGACTAACCTGAGCTACGAGATAGATGAGATGCTGGCTGAAATACAAGACACCAAAATACTCAGATTAATGGTAACAGTTGCTATTAATCCGTTTAAGTTTTTTGTGTTTATATTTTTATCAGCAAATCCACCAGATGAAAAACTTTTTTTCACTTTTTAATCGATTTCTGCATTGACTAAGGAAATAGAAATGGCTAGCTAGATTTACTTTAAAAGTTCAGGATTGCACACAACACTTGATCACTAGACATCCTTAAGCTCAGTAAGGAAGAATCAACTATGAAACTGGCTAGGTTAGATGGAGTAAGGGAATTTCTGCTGGTGATTGATCATCCCTTGTTTAGACTTACAGGAGAAATTAGCTCTTTTACTTGCCTGAACTTTTCCTTTCAATGGTGTCAAAATACAGCAAAGCTAAACTTGCATTGCTATATGGAAAGTATTTTACACAGTACGAAATATCCACAGTTATATCGCAATCCTACATTTTGTAAGTTTATTACAGTTTTTTTCTGGAAAATTATTTAATGCACTATTTTTGCTGAACTGTGTTCTTTTGCTTTTATTATCATATCTATAGAAATAATTTTAATGGAAAGCTGTCATTGAAAAAATTTTTAGGAATCATTATGCAAACCTTGCCAAGAGTGTCTTTTGCATTGGTTCTAATCAGATGATCTTTAATAAATTCTATTCCAGGAAAGAATCTGTTTTAAACCAGAAACAGTTTCTCCATATGAGCAGTATAGAAACTTGTTATGCATGTGTGAGTTGGGAAATGGTGCTCCTGAGAGTAAATGAATGTGACTGTCCTAGCTTATGATACTCAGACACTGTGGTGATTTCTGCACTCATAACTGGCCTGTGAAAGGAAATGTGTGGTAAGTTCTCAAAGTACTGGCAAATACTGATTACTCTATTACCTCTCAGAATGTCATGCTCCCACCCACTTGCTCTTCTTTTATTAAAAGAAAGCAGAATAATGAGTTCACACATATTGCTCTTGGTGCTCTGAATTACATTCTGTTTACATTGGTTGGATGAAATATGAGTTTTTTATATCTATGAGCAGTTATATTAATTTTACTCTTTCCCAGTGGTATACAGACATTAGATAATAGAATAGCAGTATTCAACTATAGAAGCAGAATTTCACACTAAAACAATAGTTCACCAATATATTTTATAGTCTTCTATGTTCTTCCTGGCAGTATTTCTTACAAACTCTACTTTGTGTACAGTAGACACAAATATCTACTTTGTGTTTAACTTTTATATATTTTATAAAGGTCATTCCCTACCCACATCTAAACTCAGTATTTACATTGCAGTACAAACTCAATTGTTTTCAGCAGAGAGGTTCATAAACAAATGCTGTCTTTGTGGGATGTACATATATCTTTGTTGCTGTAACAACTTAAAAGTAGAGGCTGATTATGCAGTGCAGTATTGAACTGATTCAAATAAAGCAGATGGTTCAAGATGCTGATAAATTACCAAGGTCAAGGTCAATAGAAGCTATGCCTTTCTTAAACCCCAGCATTTTGAAAGCCAGTAACAATGCTCTTTTCAGACTTTCACACTCAAATTTCTTGTAGAGCAAGTGCTGGGTGCATTGTACACCCCAAGCAAATATTGTGAGAGAATCAAGGTAAAAGCATGAAGGTGGAATGGAAGGGAAGAAGACATTCTACACATTTGCAACCCTGTTCTTTGTTTTTTTCCTCTCTCAGATTTTAACCACATAGATCTGCTTTGTTTGTCTGCAGACTTGACTACATGAACATTTAATACAAACTGTATTTTAAAATGTGTGATGTTTTGTGTCTTATTTTTCCACTTATAATAATGCTTGTGAGTTTCCTTCTTTTTGTTGGAATGATTATTTTTATGTCTAATAATATTCCACCGACAAGCATTCCTCATTGTCTTTAACAACTAATTAATATTTGTGTTGTTACCAGTTTCAGAAGAATATGAGACGGATGTAAATATTAACGCACAAGATACTGAATGGAATGCGTATTTTCACTTCTTAGTACGTGTGTAAACATAGTGGTTATACTATGAGTTTTATGTATCACCTGTGAGGAATTTGCCAATTTCTTACAACCATTTACATCCTGCGATCAATGTATGATATCATAAATTTGTTGTTGTTGTTGTTAGGTTTTTTTTTTTTTTTTTTGAGACAGGGTTTCTCTTTGTAGTCCTGGATATCCTGTAATTCACTCTGTAGACCAGGCTGGCCTGAAACTCAGAAACTGCCTGCCTCTGCCTCCCAAGTGCTGGGATTAAAGGTGTATGTCACCACTGCCCAGTGAGGTCATGTTTTATAAACATTTTTTACTACATAATTTTAAAATACCTATTCAAATAAAATATCTTTGTGTAATTCTCTTTTTTTCTTGAGTATTTCTTATTATTAATTATTTTATTTATTTATATTTCAAATGTCCCCCTCCCCATCTCCCCTCCACAGTTCACTCACTATATCCTCCCTCCCCTTTACCTCTAAGATGGTGCTCTCCCACCTACCCATCCACCCACTCTCACCTCACCACTCTAACATCCCCCTATACTGGGGCATCAAGCTTCCACAGGACCAAGCACCTTCCCTCTCACTGGTGCCAGATAATGCAGTCCTCTTTGACATATGTAGGGTAAGCCATGGACAAATTCATGTATATCTTTGGTTGGTTTTGTCTCTGGGAGCTTTGAGGTGTCTGGTTAGTGATGTTGTTGTTCTTCCTATGGGTTGAAATCCCCTTCAGTCCTTCAGTCCTTCCCCTAACTCTTCCACTGGGGTTTCTGGGTTCATACCAGTGGTTGACTATAAGTATCTGCATCTATCTTGTACAAGTGCTGGCAGAGTCCCTCAAAGGACAGCTACACTAGGCTCCTATCTGCAAGCACTTCTTGGCATCAGCAGTAGTGTCAGGGTTTAGTGTCTGCAGATGGAATGAATCCCAAGGTAGAGTGATCTCTGAATGATCTTTATTCAGTCTCTGGTCCATTTTTTTCCTGCATTTTCTTTAGACAGGAACAATTCTGGATTGAAGGTTTTGAAATGGGTGGATGACTCCATCCCTCAACTGGAGGTCATATCTATCTACTGGAAGTGGTCTCTTCAGGTTTTATACCCCTGTTGTTGGGTATTTCAACTAATGTCAGCTCCATTGGGTCCTGGAAGTCTCTTGCATCCCTGGTATCCAGGACTCTCTATTGGATCCCCAAGACCCCTACATATTTCTATTCATTCTCATGGCTCTCTGGACTTCTTTCCCGTCTCTTCCCATAATTAATACTGCCTCCCTCTCTCTCTCTCCCTCTTCCCTCCCTCACCTAGGTCCCTTTCTCGCTCTGCCTTCCATGATTATTTTATTCACTCATCTAAGTGGCACTGAAGCATCTACACTTTAGCCTTCTTTCTTATTAAAAGTCCGTATGGCCTGTGAGTTGGATCATGGCTTTTCAAAGCTTTTGGGCTAATATCCACTAATCAGTGAATACATACCATGCATATGTTCTTTTGGGTCTGGATTACCTAACTCAGGATGATATTTTTTAGTTCCATCCATTTCCCTGCAAAATTCCTGAAATAATCATTTTTAATAGCTCAGTAGTGTTCCATTATGTAAATGTACCACATTTTCTGTATCAATTCTTCAGTTGAGAGACATCTGGGTTGTTTCCAGCTTCTAGCTATTTATTATTAATAAGGCTACTATGAACATAGTCAAACATGTTTCCTTGATATATGTTGGAGAATCTTTTGGGTATATGCCCAATAATGGTATAGTTGGGTCTTCAGGTAGTACTATTTCCAGTTTTCTGAGGAATAGTCAGACTTATTTGCAAAGTGGTTGTATTAGTTTGCAATTGCGCCAACAGTGGAGGAGTGTTCCTCTTTCTCCACATCTTTGCAAGCATCTGCTGTCACCTGAGTTTTTGATCTTAGCCATTCTGACTGGTGTAAGGTAGAATTTCAATGTTGTTTTGATTTGCATTTCCCTGATGTTGAACATTTCTTTAGGTGCTTTTCAATCATTTGAGATTCTTCAGTTGACAATACTTTGTTTAGCTCTGTACCCAATGTTTTAATTGGGTTATTTGGTTTTCTAGGATATAACTTCTTTAGTTCTTTGTATATTTTGGATATTAGCTCTCTATTGGATATAGGGTTGGTAAAGATCTTTTCCAAATCTGTAGGTTGCTGTTTTGTCTTATTGACAGTATCTTTTAACTTGCAGAAGATTTTTAGTTTCATGAGGTCTCATTTGTCAATTTTGATCTTTTATAATATAGATGTACTTTTTTTCAGAATCGATAGAAACTGGAAGCAATCTATATGCTCTCGAACTGAAGGATAAATAAAGAATATATGTGTCAGAAGCCATCTAGGGAAGGCTAAAGGCATTCAAATGACTTTCTTGGAAATGGCCCACTGTTTTGCATGACCTGTGATGGATAAGCTCTGAAGCAAGGTCCCAGGGAACTTCATTGCAGGATTGCTTCTTGCTACTGATATGCCTTTCCTGGCATTATTATTTAATCTAATGATTCCTGGACATTAGCTAACATCCCTTGTAGGCTAGAAATGAGGCCACTGCCTAGTAAATAAAGATCATAAATTGAGAACAAACAATTTATTGTTTATGCAAGGGGAGAAAAATACAATATTGACTAGTTTATCTATACAAAACTGGAAAAAAATAAGACACTAAGCAGACAATTTGTCTCTTGACCAAACCATGCTAACTTCTGACAAAGAAATTACTGTTTTAAACTTATAATATACTTATGGGTCCAAATATAGATAATGAATCTTTAGTCAGGTTCTAGTCTTAATGGAAAGACGTGCAAACATTTCTGCTGTAATTCTTTGTCATTTAATGACATGAGCTATTGTTTTGAACTTGCTATGAATTTATGGATGCAAAAGTGCTCTGAAAAATCATGTGATTAACTATCTTGAGAGAGTTTAAGAATAAAAAAATAAATCATAATGTGGCTTGCTTTCCTCAACATCATCCAGAATGAATGAGTGTTTTCTACATGTTTGATTTTCTATCCTTTCATTCTTTAATTTTTTCTTTCTCTTCTTTTCTTTTCTCTCTGGTTTATGAAGAGATAATGAATTCCAAACATCCTGCCTAGGCAGCAAGATATCCTTGAACCAGAGATAAAAATGTTCTAGCAATTAAGTCATTTTTCTTTTCAATCCCCTGCTGCTGCCAAAAAGAGTTTACTACCAGAAACCAGCAGCATTTAGCCACAGAATAGTGGCTAATAGAACCCAACACTTATTAGTACAGAATATTAAGAGGAAAAAAGCCAGCACTTACTAGAACAAAATAATGAGAGTTGTAATGCCAGAGATCATCAGTCTTTGACCTTCATCTGATGTGTCCTACCTCACCTGAGCCTATAGGCTGGGGCAGGCCCCTAGCAAACATGGAATACTATTTAGTTATTAAAAACAAAGACATCAGGAAATTTTCAGGGAAATGGAATGAACTTGAGATATCATCCTGAGTGAAGTAATCCAAATGCAGGGAGACAAGCATATATATGTACTCACATATAAGTGGACATTAGACATGAAGTACGTGGCAAACGTGCTACATTCTACAGAATGCTCCCTGCCCCCCAAACAAACCTCAGTAATAAGGAGGGCTCAAAGGAAGATGTATAAATCTCACTCAGAAGGAGAACTGAGTGGGAAGGGGTGAAGAAGGGAATGGGGATGAGGATCAAATGTGGAGAGAAGGGAAGCAGAACAGATCTGCGAGTGAGAATGAAAATTCATGGGGAGCATCTCTGGAACTATCCAGAGACCTGAGATATGGGAGACTCTGAGGAGCCAATGGGTGTTACTCTAGCTGAAATTCCTACCAGGATGGATCTGGAGACTGAAGTGGTCACGTCTTATATGCATGCAGGACTTCCAGTGAAAGAGGGAGGGGAGACATCAACACACTCACAAAAACTTGAATCCAAAATTTGTCCTGCCTACAAATTGCTCCGGTCATAATGATGGAGCAGAGATTGAGCAACTAAACAATGAGTGTCTGGACTTAAGACCTATCCAATGTGAGAGAGCCAACCCCTCACACTGTTGATAATACTCAGCTATAGGTGAAGACAGGAATCTACCATAAATATCTCCTGAGAGGCTTCATTCAGCAGCCAATGGAAACTAATGGAGAGACCCATAGCCAAAGTTCAGGTGGAGTTGTGAGAGTCTTGTGGAAGAGTGGGAGATGGAAGTGAGTAAGCTAGAGGGCTCAAGGACATCACAGGAAAACACACAGTCAACTAACCTGGGCCCATGGAGGTTCACAGGGACTGAACCACCAATGGAAGAGTATGCAGTGGCTGAACCTAGGTCCCTACACATTAATAGCAGATGTGCAGTTTGGTTTTAATGTGCGTTCTCTAACAATTGGGGTGGTGTCTCTGACTCTGTTGTCTGCCATTGGATCCTCTTCCCCTTCCTGGACTGCCTGGTTGGGCCTGAGTTGAAGAGGATTACTTAGACCTACTGTGATTGGATGTCCCATGGTAGAGTGGCACCCAAGGGGGGCCTTCCCTTCTGTGCAAAAGGAAGGAGGTAACAACACACACACACACACACACACACACACACACACACAAATTTGTAAGAGTGGGACTGGGAGTAAACTAGAGAGGAGTGTTGTGATTGTGAAGTAAGTTAATAAAAAATTATTGGAAAAAATACCTATTCACAATTTCTTCTTCCCAGAAATTCTCTACCTTTCTAAACTCCTTTTTTTTAATCCTGTATTTCTGTAGTCTATACTTTTAATTAGTAATACCAGCATGGTTGCTGGTGGGAGATGATTTACTTGATCAGTGGCAATTTACTGGTGGGATCTACTGAGGAAGATGACTTTCTATCCTCATTAATTGCTCTCTAGTGCTAGATGAGATTAAAGTCTTACAAAGCCAGGTCTACTACATGATGCAATAGTGATGGGCCTAGCCTTGCACAGGTCTTGTACCATAATAGTTGCTGCCATGTGTTTGCTGCCATGAATTTGTAGTTTCTTCAGTCATGTCAAGGTCAGAACACAAGTATCACAGTGTTTATCATCTTCTCCCTGCCTGTCTCCCATCTATGATATTTAGAGAAGATGGTGATGATATAGTTGTCCTGTTTCAGATTGAGCACTCAGCAGTTTCTTATTTATAGTGATTGACTATGTAGAAACCTCATTAATGTGAATACCTCATAGCTGTGGAATGATATCTCACTTCCCTGGTCATTAGAAAGGTTGCATTTATCCATTTCTGTAATTGTTAAATTGTATACCATCACTGGAGATATGATCTTCCATGCTCTTTGATAACTTTTAAATTGAGGGTTGTTTTTTAAAAAATATATGTTGATCTCCAGAAGGTTTGGATGCCATTATGAAAATATATTTGAATAATTTATTCTTCTAAGTACAAATTATATTAATATTTCTAATGTTCTGTCATTGGGGCTTCATTTTTATCTTGGTGATAGTAGAAAAGAAACAGATATTTAATTTGATGAACTCTGGGTAGCCTATTGTTTGCTTTGATTGTTTTGTGTGTGTGTGTGCGTGTGTATGTGTGTGTTTTGTTCATATTTAAGAAATAACGACCAAATCCAAGTTCATGAAAATATGCCTATCTTTATTTCTGTCAGAATTTTATAGCTTATACTTTTACATCTCTGTCTATGATGAATTTAATTATTTCCTAGCATAGAAAGTTATGAGTTGTCCAAGACTTTTCTTTTGTTTCCTTTTCTTTTCTTTTCCTTTCCTTTCTTTTGGTTCCTCTTTTAAATAGTATAAGAAATAAGGAAATAAAGTCTTAGGAGCGCATTTCTCTGTTAAAATAGCTGTTTAATACATGGAAGAAAAGAATTAAACTTATTTTTGTCTCCTCTGGTTCACTAGTCATTTAAAGCAAGCAAGCTGAGCAGAGATGTATGGGCTATCATTCATTCAAAAGTCAGACTAAATAAAACTACTATTTTCTCATGAGGCTGGCATTATCTTGATAGTAAAATCAACAACCATAACAAGAAAAATAAGTAAATGTTATTAGTGATATAAGGAAAAAATTTAATGAATTTAATTCATGAAACTGGGATTTCTTTGAGGAATGGAAATTTCAATGTTTTAAAGACTAGGTAATAGAGAAATACATATGATGAACTAAATCTATCAAATATTTAATAAAATTTAATAGCACTGTAGAATTAAAGATCATAGACAGCAACAAGACAAATCGACAACTTGATAATTCTGTGGGGTCTTTCCCAAAGCAATGAACATACCTGTGCAAATATATAGTTCATATTACCAAAGGAAAATGAAGTCCTTTTCGTTAAGTTGGATCAATTCAATGAGATCTGTCTACTGGACTCATTATCTCAGAGGTTATCTAGACTAGCTTCTCAGTGTTTCTTTCTTGGAACAGAAAGCAGTAAATCATCTCCAAGTTTCAAGAGATTTTATCCATCAGCAACTTTAGGTAAAAACTTCCAGAAAATGCAGGTAAAAGCAGATACTGGCAAGGATGTGGAGAAAGAGGAACACTCCTACATTGCTGGTGGGACTGCAATCTGGAAAACCACTTTGGAAATCAATCTGGTAATTCATTTGAAAATTGGAAATAGTTCTACCTGAAGACCCACCTATACCACTAATGGGCATATACCCAAAAGACACTCCAACATATAACAAAGACACATGCTCTATTTTGTTTATAGCAGCCTTATTTAAAATAGCCTGAAACTGGAAACAATCCAGGTGTCCCTTAATAGAAGAGCTAATACAGAAAATGTGGTATATTTATACAATAGAGTACAACTGGGCTATTAAAAACAATGAAATTTGCAGACAAATGGATGGAACTAGAAAATATCATTCTGAGCAAGTTAACCCAGACACAAAACAACATACCTAGTATGTACTCAAGCAGATATTAGCCCCAAAGCTTAAAATACCCACGATAAAACCCACAAATCATATGGAGGAAGGGAGCAGGACTAAGTATTGGAAGGGACAGGAGAGAAGTACAGAGGTTCAATAAATTTAATAGAAACATGTACCAGTGGCTGACAGGGAACTGGGAGTAGCCACTAAAAAGTCCCGGACTCCAGGGAAGCAAGACACTCACAAGACCATAATGGTGATGACTTTAGCTGAAATACCCAACAAAGAGGAGATAGAATGGGTAGAGACCACCTCCAGTAGATAGGCACCTTCCCCAGTTGATGGATGATACTACACACCCATCTCAAAAGTTTTAACTCAGAAATGTTCATGTCAAAAGGAAAGACAGGGTCAAGAAAATGGAACAGAGAATGAAGGAAAGGCCATCCAGTGACCACCTCACCTAGGCATCCATCCTATCTCCAGACACCAAACCCAGACACTATTGCTGATGCCAAGAAGTGCTTGCTGACCTGAGCCTGGAATGCCTGCTCTCTGAGAGGTTCTATCAGCACCTGACTAATAAAGAAGCAGATACTCACAGCCAATTATCAGACTGAGCCTGGGGACCAGAGTGGAAGAGCTAGGGGAAGAACTGAAGTAGCTGAAGGGGATTGCAACCCATAGGAAGAACAATATCAACTAACTGGACCACCCAGAACTCCCAGAGAGACACATACAAAAACATAAATATAAAATTGACAACCACACACAGTCACACACATATACATATGTATATATGCATATTTGGAAGCACAAATACAACATAAAACTACTAAATTATAAACATAAATATATTCATGTACTTATTTTAAGTGAAACATGAGATACAGGTTAATCTTTGGAGAAAGCACTCTTATTCTCAAGCCATTACTTTGGTCCAACTCCAGCATTACAGTAAGAATATTGCCTTTCCTTACTTACTACATTAAAAATAGACATGTTTACTTTTGCTATTCTCCTAAATTTCCAATTATAATTAAAATGTCCTTGAAAATTAATTCCAATAAAATAAACAAGTTTATTTGTTTTTCTACAAAAATGATCAAATTAACTCTAAGAAATGTAATGCATTTAGGAGAGAACATAGTAGATTGGTCATAACTGTTTATAAGAGAGTCTTGATGAGTGGTCAGGGATGTAATTCACAGCAAACCTGAAACAATCTTTATCTCCATGGTGACAAAGATAGCTTAAAGGTAATGTGCCAGGATGAAGAGTAATCTTTATTGCCACAGGATTTGGAAATTCTGCCTCTAATTTTCTGTATAATTCTGGGGAAATCACATTAATGACATTTGTCCAGTTTGTAGAAGTATTATGATGATTTTATAACTCATTTATAATTTAAGATATAGAGTTAGTTTCAGTGAAGTGGAGATGTTCCAATAATGCAAGGAAGAGCGAAGGAGTTCTATCTTTAAATTTTCATTATTTATGCTACCAGTCATCAAGTGCAATCCACCTTTCATGACATCTCTAATTGTTTGCAGGATGCTCATTAGGAAGTAAGAAACTTCTTTTATTTGGATCCCTTCCTTCAGAAAATGTTCATTTTTTTTATATACAGTATACCTCTATATGCATTTAGCAGAGCTACTACCATGGAAAACACCAATGTTAATAAAATTCCTGGGATAAGAGATTATGCTGGTGCAAATGTCATGTGTGTTGTGTGTTATTAATATCATTCACTGCTAGTGCACTTGCTGGAAGGAGACAAAATGGAGTCTTCATTGAAGCAGAGGGGTGACTCAAAGGCTAGTAGCAATATTGATTTTAAAATAGTAGGGATTATTTCTCATTTCAAAGAAATTTTGATTAATAAAAAAATCATTATAGTGTGCTGCACTTCTTTATACACAATTTTGACTTAATTGTGTTTCTTCTAATAGGATTCTCACTTCATGTTGTGTTACCTGTTTGTTTTTGGCAGTGCAGTGTCCCTGCAAGCCACCACGTTCGATCCTATCCTGTTAAATTAAGCAGGTGAAATGCAAATGCTGGGAGATATAGTGATAGTGCTTATGCCTTGATAGCAGATGCTTTCTAATTTATGAAAGAATCCAAGAATGGCACTAACTCAATAACAGTTCCCTACAGTGGTAAGAAGAAATTTTATAATATACTTCAATTTTATAGACGTGTATTCTGAATGAGAGAATGTAATTCTTTTTAAACTACAAAATTTAAACCAACACTCTAAGAGAAATCCCACATTGCACTTTGTCATTTTTATTATTTAATTCCTATGCAATAAAGTTTCCTTTTATTCTTTCCATTTCTCTGAGATCTTTCCACCTCCCTCTCTACCCATCCATGTGCCTTTTCTCTCTCAAAAGTTAAAACAAGCAAACAATAAATCCATTAAGACAAAACCTAAGCCGGGCAATGGTAGTACACGCCTTAATCCCAGCACTTCGTAGGCAGAAGCAGGCAGATTTCTGAGTTCAAGGCCAGCTTGATCTACAGAGTGAGTTAAAAAAAAAAGACACAACCTAAGAGAAGCAAGAGCAAAACCACTAAAGACAAAATCCCATACACAAAGCGTAAATTTCATATTGTGTTGGGCAACTACTCCTGGCCGTGGGCCTCCCTTAGAAGTTGT
This sequence comes from Montemys delectorum, assembly GCA_019843815.1. Classification (NCBI taxonomy): domain Eukaryota; kingdom Metazoa; phylum Chordata; class Mammalia; order Rodentia; family Muridae; genus Montemys; species Montemys delectorum. Next base: position 21,537 of record JADRCD010221108.1, read on the forward strand.
AACAGTAGACAGTGTTTCCACAAGGAAAAAAGCTAACTTTCCCTTTCCCAGCAGGTAGAAATTGCAGTAGAGCTGCTTGGTTAGATTTGGGAATTTGTATCCATCTCCCCTTCTCAGTGCTGGGATTTTGATCTTTTTGAACTTGAACAGGCTTTGGGTGTACTGTCGCAGTCACTATGAGTTCATACATGGACCAGACCAATTCTTTAATAGAAAGTTCTCAAGTCTGTTCACTGAATATTATTTAAAAGTTATTTAATAAGGTATACATTCCCCTGAGGTCAAAGGAAGCAATGACTAGGAAGAATGTTTTAGGCTTGGATGGAATGGAGATAGCTAAGTATCATATAGAAGGAGGGTCCCAGAATGAGAAGGCCTGGGCAATATGGTTGGTAAAAACAAAGCTTTGCTATCAATGTTTGAGTTGCTAAACTTCAATAAAAAATAGTTTAATGAGTACCATTTTGAATGTTCTAAAAAA
>JADRCD010221109.1:0-30540 GCA_019843815.1 Montemys delectorum
ATGTGTGTGTGTATATATATATATATATATATTTTTTTTTTTTTTTTGGGGGGGGTTTCGAGACAGGGTTTCTTTCTCTGTGTGGCCCTGGCTGTCCTAGAACTCACTCCGTAGACCAGGCTGGCCTCAAACTCAGAAATTCGCCTGCCTCTGCCTCCCAAGTGCTGGGATTAAAGGCGTGTGCCACCACTGCCCCAGCAACATAAGCATTCTTAACTGCTGAGCCATCTCTCTAGTCCCACAGAGTTTCCATTTGAGGGATAGGAAAGATGCCATTTGTTGGTTTGTGTTAAAGTCTCACCACATAAGACTGTAATCCTTATGCCCCCGCCTCAGTACTACAGTCTATTAGTGAACACATGCTAAACTGCTTGCGTGCGCCACCAATGACCAGCTCTATGTATATTTTGCAAAATAAACCTCTCTATCATTATTCTAGTACAAACATGCTGACATATGTTTCTAAGGTAATGTTCAAGACATGATTAAGTCATTCATTTGTGTTGACCAAAGGGAAATAAGTGTTCTTTTCCTCCTTGGTTAAAGAACAATGGCTTGCTTCTGGGAGGTCTATTTTATGACAAATGTCTTGCCCCATCAAAAATCAAGCTCAAGTTTTGTGAATCATGAGGCTGAAAAGATGGATCAGTGCTTCTTGAAAAAGCATATAGACCGAGTTGAGATCCCCAGCACCCATATACAAACCTAGGTGTGGCTGCATCTACCTGTAACTCTAGTCAGAAACCTTAAGACTTAAAAAACAAAAGAAACCATGAATTTAAACACTGTTCTCAGCAAACGCCTTTAATCCAAGGACTTGGGAGGCAGAGGAAGGTGGATCTCTGTGAGTTCTAGACCAGCCTAGTCTACAAATCAAGTTTCCAGACTGCCATGGCTACACAAAGAAACCCTGTCTCGAAAAACAAACCAAACCAAAGAATGAACAAATGAAAGGAAGGAAAAAATGTAAAACAATGCTGTTTTCTAATATGGAGTACTGATTGGATACAGGCCTTGAACAAGCAATCACAGCTGTGCTGTGTCTCTAGCTTACCTTTGGCTTTGTAGTTATCTGAGAGGGTGCCTCGTGTAGCCTGGAACTTGCTACAGAATTCAGATAACCTTGAACTCCCAATCCTCCTGCCTGCTCCCAAATGTAGTGATTACAAAATTCACTACTACACTCAAGGGTTTTTTTTTTAAAGATTTATTTATTATTATAAATAAGTACACTGAAGCTATCTTCAAATGCACCAGAAGAGGGTGTCAGATCTCATTACCGATGGTTGTGAGTCACCGTGTGATTGTTGGGAATTGAACTCCGGACTTCTGAAAGAGCAAGCAGCCAGTGCTCTTAATCGCTAAGCCATCTTTCCAGCCCTACACCCAAGGTTTTTTTTGGTTTTTTTTTTGTTTTGTTTTTTTTTCGAGACAGGGTTTCTCTGTAGCCCTGGTTGTCCTGGAACTCACTCTGTAGACCAGGTTGGCCTCGAACTTAGAAATCCGCCTGCCTCTGCCTCCCAAGTGCTAGGATTAAAGGCGTGCACCACCACTGCCCAGCTACCCCCAAGGTTTTTATTCTGAGATATGATTTCTCTTATTTGCCTAGGCTGGGCCTGAACTTACTCAGAAGCCTAGGCAGGCCTTGGTTTGGGAAAACACCTGCTTTTGCACACAGTTGGGCTGACAGGCCTGCATCAGCAGATACTGCACTCTTCTGTGATTTCTGACAGGGACTTGGGTTAAGAATTGTGAAACTGGGCGAATCTGTACGCGTTCCTGGTGGGCGGTGTCTCGTCTCCTTGTTGCCGACTGCGCTCAGGTTCCCGGAACCTCCGGGCCCAGCAGCATGACGTCTGCTTTGGAGAACTACATCAACCGAACTGTTGCTGTTATTACTTCTGATGGCAGAATGATTGTGGGAACACTGAAAGGTTTTGACCAGACCATTAACTTGATTTTGGATGAAAGCCATGAGCGGGTATTTAGCTCTTCACAGGGAGTAGAACAAGTGGTGTTGGGGCTATACATTGTGAGAGGCGATAATGTAGCAGTCATTGGGGAGATAGATGAAGAGACAGATTCTGCACTTGACTTGGGGAACATCCGAGCAGAACCTCTGAACTCCCTAGCACACTGAAAACTATTGTGTAGCGAGATGGCTGTAAATCCTGTACAGAAGCGTCTTATTCTGAGAATGATGTTTAGGTTTTTTTTTTTTATGAGTGTGTAATTGTGGATTTTGACTTCATGTTGGTACACTGTAATATGTAATTTAAATATTTCTACATTTTTATTGGGAAAGATTGCCTAAATTAATAAATGTGGTTGCCTGGTTTATTTTTCTACCAAGTGATACAAAAATCTAACGATCATTTTGAAAACTTAGAAAATACCATTACTTTTGGTAATTTAATATTTATGGGAAATTGGCTGTAAAGAGAACTTAAGCTATTATTGTAACTTATACATGCAAATAATAAAAGATATTTCTTTTTGTGGTTTTCAAAAAAAAAAAAAGAATTGTGAAACTGGAGCTGAATATAGCTACGTTTCTGATACCTGCACAGAATGCTGAAGGCCTTGGGTTTGATCCCCAGTGCAGAATAAACATGAAGCATGGTGGTGAATACTTGTAATTCCATATGCTAAGGTGGTGGGCAATGGAGGAGCACTTAAGCCCAGGAGTTCAAGATTAATTTGCGGAACACGACTACAAAAATTCCAAACATACATTGTATATTCCTAGGGTACAAGAGTGGATGGAGATTTCTCACTGTTAGAGAGGGAGTTAGGGATGAGATGAAAGGCTGGAATGAGCCATGTGGTCCTAGAGTCGGGAACACTAGTGTGTATCTACAGTTAGCATCACAGACAACAGATGAGTATACATAGCCATTAGGCATATATATGCAACTGTTTGTTACTTGTAGATGCATACTGCCACACCCAGATTCTAATGTATGGACTGAAGACCCAAGCTCAGGTCCGTATGCTTACATGGCAGAGACTCCACTGACTGGACCTTCTCTGCAGCCTCCAGAAAATAATGTCAAATATGAAGTACCAGATGTGGTGGCACTCTCCTTTAATTCCAGCATTTAGGTCAAGGCAGGAGTATCAGGAGTTCAAGGTCATCATCCTCAGCTACAGTTAACTCAAAGCCAGCCTGAGCTGCATGAGAGACCCTGACTTACAACCAAAAGCAATCATATCTCAGCAACCACATGGTGGCCCACAACCATCCGTAATGAGATCTGATGCCCTCTTCTAGTTTGTCTGAAAACAGCAACAGTGTACTTACATTAAATAAATAAATAAATAAATAAATAAATAAATCTATCTTAAAAAAAAAAACAAAAACAAAAAAACACTATACAGAGAAACCCTGTCTTGAAAAACAAACAACAAAAAAACAAAAGCAAAGGCCACAGAGCCCTACTTTAGTCCTGGCTGGAGATGATGATCTCCCCCAAATTCCTTTCAGAGTCAATCTTCTCAAACCCAAAATAATGCCCCAAAACAAGGAGCCACCGCTCCCTTTTACACTAAGGCCAAGTAATTATATACCTCTATATAAGGCAAGATGCCTGTATATAGAAAAACAGGTATGTTCACTTACAGAAGAGCAAGTGTCTGTTATAGTTCATGCTACAATCAAGGTCACTAGAGAAGAGGTCTCACCTACCCTTGGAATCCTGGAGATCATTGCACAGAATCCACTTTGGTTACTGTCCCCATCCTGAGGAGCCTCAGAGCTCAGAGTTCCATAGAGCAGGGCACTTCGGTTGTTCTTGCTCATTTTCAAGAATATTTCACTTCTACCTCCAATTGTCTTATCAGAAGTCACTGTCCACTTATCCAAATCTTCTTTTTTACGAAACTGCCAGACAACCCTGGCTTGTTCCATTATGACCTCTTGTAGTGGTCGGCCGTCTGGACCTCTCAAATGAGCCACAATTTCATCCTTCAAACGTCTGAAATGTTCTATTGCTTCATCTCTAATTGCTTTTCCAAAACTAACTTCAGGTGTCCTGTCAGGAGAGGGTGCATCCAAAGCAGCTTCTTTTTGGTCATGTCCTTGCAAGCCCTCTTCAGTCTGTTTTCCCTGCTGAGAGACTCTGTCAGCAGAAGCCACTTTTTTCTGAAGGCTACTGGAAGAATAATCTATAAAGTGATTACCCACAAATGGAAGTAATTCAGCCCTTGGCCTCAGGAAGGTTCTATGAATATAAGTACCAGTCAGTAGTTTGTGAATGGAAGCCATTGTAAGAAAAAAGTAAAAATGTAAAAATTTGCCTGGGCTGAGAAAACAAGCTTCAGCAATTAGGCCAATTCCACCTATAACAGAAGAAACACCAGTTACCAGCAGAGCAGTGAATAAATGCATTACAAGTTCAAACTCACCAGAGACCATGGATTATGATAGTTTCTTCCCCCAATTTACCCAACAGTGGCTATTTATTAGAAGGAGAGTACTAATTGCAAAAAAAATAAAAAACAAAACAAGCTGGGTAGTGGTGGGGCACACCTTTAATTCTGGCACTCATTAGGCAGAGGCAGGAAGATCTTCGAATTCAAGGCCAGCCTGGTCTACAGAGTGAGTTCCAGGACAACCGGGACTACACAGAGAAACCCTGTCTCAAAACAAAACAAGCAGTTTGCTTTCCCAGAAACCAGCTGGTCTTTTGATCACTCTCTTTCTCCAGAAATTAGGCCCCTATCTGTCCTGAGTTTCTTCTGAGGATGAGATGGAATGACAGTCACAAGGTGGCTCTCTGATTCCTAGCACTTCAAGAAATTCCCCAAGATCTTTGTGTCTAACAAATCTGCAGGCCCAGGCCCACCCTGCAGTCAGTTATTTTCTGAGCACATTCAAGGCAGACCAGGAAGTCATCTTGGCTACATAACAAATTCAAGTTCATGCTCAGATATTTAAGACCCCATTTTGAAGAACCAAAAAAAGTAAGAAAGAAAGAGGGGAGATGGAAGACCACCATATTTAAACTTCACTGTTAATATTTACAGATTTTCTGACATATATTATCCCATTTAATCCACATAAGAACCATGTGAAACAGGGGGTAGTAAGATGGCTCAGTGGGTAAAGATGCTTGCTAAGCAAGCCTGGCAACAACCTGAATTCAATTCTCAGAACCTACCTAAAAGCAGGAGGAGAGAGTTAAAGCCACAAAATTGTCCTCTGTTTCCCACACATACATCACAGCACATGTGCCCATATACATCTATCATGCATACACACAAATAATTTTTTAATTAAAAAGAAAGAATCCTGTGAGTCAAATAACCAGTAAGGTATTTCCTCTCTGTAAGGAAACATACCAAAAAACTTGCCTAAAGTCACAATGTCATCCCAATACTCAAATTGGAACTAAACTCCTGGCCTTGAGTCCTTCCACTAGACACTAGCAATATTACTCCCTCGATTCTAATGAGAAGTATCATCTTTGCCAACATTTAAGGAGTGTACCGGAAAGGCAGAACAGCCCCTCCTCCCTCCTACTCCAGCCAGCCCTGGGAGGAAATAAAATATACAATGCTAGTTTCTTTCTCTTTCTCCCATCCTAATCCCAGAGATCGGTTCAAAAAGTATATAAAAACAAAAACCTATGACCTTTGAGCCTATTACCCTGTGGTAAGTACTTGCCAAGTATGTGGGTGCTGTGCTGTGGCGCTGTGATGTACGGGTGAAGGACAGGGGACAATTGTGTGACATCAGCTCTCTCCCTCCACCTATCTCCAGTGCCACAGAACAATTCTCAATAAGACTCTAATATCAGTCAGCACATGGCAAGAACAAGCACTCAGAACAAACAAGAATCTCTCATTTGAAAGGGGTAGGACCCAGGTTCACTTCCCAGCCCACACGTGGCATCTCTCGCCTATCTGTAACTGCCATTCCAGAGCTTCTGATATGCTTACACAGACATACATGCAAGCAAAGCATCATTGAACATTTTTTTTAAAAAGGCTAAAAGGTGTGAGGGAGGGGCTGGTAAGATTATTTAAGGTGAAGTGCTGGCACTCAAACCTGACAACATAAGCCAGATCCTGGAAGCCACATGAAGGTGGAAGGAGAGAACTGATTCCATAAAGTCAAACCCCACAACAACAACAACAACAACAACAACAACAACAACGACAACGACAACAACAATAATGATAACAATGATAATTATTATTATTAAGTCCTCAACAATCTAGCTCACCTGTTAGTTGCTAGAATCTATATCAAAGTAGTACCCACAGCCAAGTATGATAGAATGTGTCTGTCATACAGCATTTGGAAAGCTCGGGCAGGAGCATCCTAAGTTGAAGGTTAGCACGAGCTACAATACTATTGAGTTTCAGGCCAGCTTAGGCTACACAATAGGCTATATATGTCAGCCTGAACTAAAGTGAACCTCCACCCCACCTTGCCAACCCAAAAGAAGCATCCAGGCCACTTCTATTATAACAAAGGACTTGTCACGCTTCTGACAAGACCCTCCTTTCTCATCCATACATCATGGAGGTCCTTTGTGTCTGTCTGTCTCTCTCTCTCTCTCTCTCTCTCATCACTGCTCTTGTCACAGGGCCATATTTTTGCACTCCCCACTCAGCCTCTAGAAAGGCATAGAGCACAAATCTAATTCTTTCTTCTTTTAAACAATTAAAATCCTTAGAGGGATAGCTCAGTGGAGTATATGCTGAGTATATACATGAAGCCTGGATTTAATCCCCAGTACCAAAATGTTAATAAATGATAGATTCCTTCAGAGGCTCCCTGTTACATTCACAATAAAATCTAATTTCTCCACTAGACCAGGTCTCCTTTGCCATCACTTCTATAGCCACATCTCAAATCCATTGTATGTTCCAATCAGACAAAATACTTGTGATCTAACCAATACTTTTTGGACTATATGCCTTAGTTAATTTGCTGCCCTTAGGTCTGCTGATTCTATCTGAATAACATATCCCTTGAGATTTAGCTTAGCCATGTTACACCATGGGGGTAAAATGCTCCTTGACTATACAATTCCACCAAGAACAGAGTCCCTATGAATTATTCCCAATGAATCCTGGCTACAGTTTACTGACTCTTTCATTTGTCAACGTCCCCCAACCCACACTGGAAATATGTTAATGGCTGATTCACCAGTGTTGTACCTCCAGGTCCCAGTACGATGCTCAGCATTCTGGAAACTTAATAATTGTTGAACAAACAGCTCCATATTTCTTTATCTCTATCACAAGTGTGGGTGTTCTGAATCTTGTGGCTTTTACCACGCCTATATAATTCCTTCTAAAAGGGGGCTTCTTAAACTTTATAATCCCTTTAAATCATCTGGCATTTTGATAAAATGGGCTTCTAATAAAGTAGACACAGGCCTTGAATCTGATTCTCCTTCCTCAACCTAAGTGTTAAGATTACAGACATTTGTTACCATGCCTGGCCAAATAGATTCTGTACTTTTCTCTTTTTGGTAAAAGTCCCATGTGACCCAGGTTGGTCATAAACTCCTGATCATCCTGCCACTACCTCCCAGGTGATGGCTCATCAGCTCATGGAGAACACCTTTTAAATATCAGAGTCCTGGTAAGATTTGGGTGCAACCTAGAAAACCCAGCACTTGGTAAGTAGAGACACAAGGATCAGGAAGTTAAGATCATTTTCTGATCCGTAGAAAGTTCAAGGGCAAGGTGGACATTATGTGACCCCTTCTCGAAGAAAAGAAAGAAAGAAAATTATAAAAACAAAAAGAATTGATAGGGAAAAGGGCTTAAGGAAGTAAGAAGGTAAAATGGTGGGATTATGAGTAACATTATTTAACCCTGTTTTCCAAACATTCAGACGTCTTATTACTTTTCTAACAATACTACAACTTCGTGTGTTGTTTAATAATTTCTTGCAAGAAACTCAGTCAAATTCAGTAACCAGGTGACATCGGTCCGAAGTTTTTTGTTGTTGGTGGTGGTGGTTTTTTTTTTTTTTTTTTTTGGTTTTTCGAGACAGGGTTTCTCTGTGTATCCCTGGCTGTCCTGGAACTCTGTAGACCAGGCTGGCCTCGAACTCAGAAATCCGCCTGCCTCTGCCTCCCAAGTGCTGGGATTAAAGGCGTGCGCCACCACCGCCCGGCCATAACGGTGAGTTTTTAATAGGGTATACACACCGCTCCTAGCCTACGACTGTACTACTATGAACAGAAATGACTATTAAATCTAGGGCTTACCATGTGCAAGAAACTATTCTCCGTGTGTTTTCACTGACTTCTCACAATAATCCTGATCCTGAGATGGGTACTTCTAGTATTATTCCAATTAACAAAGGCTAAAGAAAAGGAGATTCCATAATTAAATTATTCGAGATCACACACCAGAGACAAAACTTACTCTGAAGACCAAGCGTTCACCTCTCGGCTGGCGCGGAGTCGATCGCGTCCCGAGCCTCCGGAAGCTAGGCGCTCCCGAGGAGTGGCAGCCCCACAACTCTCACCCGCCAGAACTCTTCCCTGCCTCCTCGTCCCTGACGGTTCCACCTAAGAGAAGGGTCAGCTTACCTTCGCAGATCCCACATACGGCTTCCGCCCAGTCCGTCTATTTTTCCCTCCCGGTTCTCTACGCTTCCGGTGGTGGTCCATCTACTTTTCCCGTCCGGCACCAAACTAGGTGTATAGGAAACAAGCTTCAGATCGTACAAGAGTACCAGAAAGTACACTTAAGCATAGGACGACCTGAGGCTTTAGGTCCTCAAATTCCCCAGCGGGTTCACTTTCTAAATTTCCTGCCACTTGTGAGCGAGCTCTTCTACCCGGCCCTCGTACATAAATACTAATTCTCTTATCTTTCAAACAGGGTCTCCGCACCGCTAACACGTCTTCACTTATAGATGCCTGGCCACTTGTGCCTCTTCTTCCCTGTAGTCCCTTGAGAACTGTCCGGTGTGTGACTTCAAAAAGCTATTCAACTGCTACTATACACCTAGATAGCAATCAATCCTGGCTTTCCTCAATCGTGCCCCCGTGTAATCCACACAGCAGAGCTTTGCATACCTTGTGCACACTTGGATTAAAGTGTTTTCCAACTTGGGGTTCACAACTTGTGTTCCAAGTCAGTCCCAGTCACCCATCCTTAATAAGCCAGTTAAAAGAGCCAAATTAAAAATTAAAAGCAAGCCGGGCGGTGGTGGTACACACCTTTAATCCCAGCACTTGGGAAGCAGAGGCAGGCAGATTTCTGAGTTCGAGGCCAGCCTGGTCTACAGAGTGAGTTCCAGGACAGCAAGGCTACACAGAGAAACCCTGTCTCGAAAAACCGAAAAATAGAAAAAATAAAAAATTAAAAGCAAGCCTGACATGGTAGACCACACCTTTTTTCTAGCTCTGGGGAAGCAGAGGTATTTGGATCTCTGGGAGTTCGAGGCCATAACTTCCTGGTAGCTATAGGTATATAGGTATGAAGGGTGTGTGTGCGTGTGTGTGTGTGTGTGTGTGTGTGTGTGTGTGTGTGTGTGCCTCAGTCCCTCTAATCACGTTCAACTTTCATCCCATGGAAAGGTTGAGGCCCCTTACTCTTCCAATAAGACAATCTCAGCCTTTTAAGTCTGTCTCTCTGCCAAATTTTTCCTATAAGAACTGTGAAAATCTGTTTCCCAGAGACAAGTTGGGTGTTTGTTTGTCTGTTGTTGGTTGGTTTTTTCCTTCTTCCTACTTAAGATTCCTTGGGAAGCTTCCATTTCTTTGAGGCTCATTGTTTAAATAATCTGATAGACTGAGAGACACAAAATGTCTCTTTAGAGTGTCTTTATTTTTGCTAGGCTGGTTCCTGCCGCATATGTAAGTGCAGTATGTGTATTTTGTACCCTCAGGGGCTTGAAGGTATCAGAACCAATGAATGAAAAATTGTAGGCACAGTGTGAGTGCTGAGAACCGAACCCTGGAAGTGTTCTTAACCAGGGACCCATTTCTCCAACCCTCATCAGCTGCTTTTTACCTCTACTTGGTGAAGCAGAGAATCAACTTGGGACTTTGTTTTGGATTCTTGGGAAAATAGGACCTTTAGTAGGTCTCTCTTATCCATATACATCAGGTTTTGCTTTCCTGTTTGCCTTTGGACTCTTTTGAGCAATTTGGGGTTCTTTTCAACCATTTGGTGCAGTTTCTGTTCATGATTGTTTTTGGCATTTGGACTTCTTTTGTTGAACAATGTTAGGGTATTATTGCTAAATAGAGAAACTATGACCCCACTCGAGGCACCTCCACAGCCACCCTTACTCTCACCTACCAAACAGAAAAAAGGCAGGAGGATTTTCATAGCAATCCTTTGATTTAGAACTTGAAAGCCATTAAAATACTATACATGTCCAATGCTACAACATTTAATAAAGACTCTCTTATGAGAAACTGGTACCGAAGCAGGGGTATATCATTTATTTATTTATTTATTTATTTATTTAGATTTATTTATTATGTATACAGCATCCTGCCTGCAGGAAAAGAGGGCACCAGATCTTATTATAGGGGGTTGTGAGCCTCCATGTGGTTGCTGGGAAATTGAACTCAGGACCTCAGGAAGAACACCTACTGCTCCTAACTTCTAAGCAATCTCTCCATCCCATATCTTTTATTTTAACAGGGTCTTACTATACAGTCCTGTCTGGCCATGAATTCACAGAGATCTACTTGCCTCTACCCCTTGAGTGAACAGGGATATGCCTTATTCTTTCCTGGGTACTTTATTTCTCTTAAGCCACAAGCTTAAAAATCTATATTAAAATATTTTTGATAAAATCCATTGGAATAGACCTAAATTTTCTTTTCCACTTTAAAGCCAAAGATCTGGTTTAACTTGATTTGAGGGTCCCAAAAGATTAAGAGAACTCCTCAGGTTGTTGCAGTGTGATTATGTGGTGTTGTGTCTCTGTTCCTGTTACCACTAATATAACCCACAAGCCTTCCTTTGGAAAATCATTTTAAAAACGCAAGAAATAAGAACCTAAACTCCTGCTGGAGAGATGGCTCAGAGGTTAAGAGCACTGACTGCTCTTCTAGAGGTCCTGAGTTCAATTCCCAGGAACCACATGGTGGCTTACAATCATCTGTAATGGGATCCAATGCTGTCTTCTGGTGTGTCTGAAGACAGTGACAGTGTACTCGTATACATTAAATAAATCTTTTTTTTAAAAAAAGAACCCACAACCCCTTGGCTGTGTGGTGGCAGTGTGCATCCACCTTTAATCCCAGCACTCAGGGGGCAGAGGAAGAAATCTCCGTGTTTGAGGCCAGTTTCATTGAAGAGTGAGTTCCAGGGCTACACAGAGAAACCATGTCTCAAAACAAAACAATAATGATAGTTAACTCTTTGAAAGTGGGAGTGCAGCTCAGCTGAGAGAGGCTTATCTACCATATATGAAGCCCTGGGTTGGCTCTCCTAGTACTCATGGTGCCCTCTTGTCATCTCAACACTTGGGATGTGAAGATAGGAGAATGACTCTAAGTTCAAGGTCATCATGAACTACCCAGTGAGTTCCAAGTTCTGTCTCCTAAAATAAAAACAAGACCAATAAATGTTGTAAAAACCGGGCTTGGTGGCATAGACCATAAATCCCAACTACTGGGAAAGCAAAATAACAACATCAACATGTTTGAGACTAGAATTAATGTTTAAGTTGTGATTCATTTGGTGAATATTTGCCTAGCAAATATTTTGTGATCTTGCATTCTATCTTCGCCACTGAGTAAATGTAGCCTTGTGGTACATGGCAATAGGAAAGTCAATAGTTCAGCTACATAATGAGTATGATGCCACTCTGGGTTACATTCTCTTTCTTTTAGAAAAAAAAGTTGCGCTTTTCCCCTGCCGCTGCCAGCGGAAGCTCGGGTGCATTCAAGATTCGGTGTCACCCGGAATCCACCGCCATGGCCGAGGAAGGTATACCTGCTGGAGGTGTAATGGACGTCAACACTGCTCTACAAGAGGTGCTGAAGACCGCCCTCATCCATGACAGCCTAGCACATGGCATATGCGAAGCTGCCCAGGCCTTAGACAATCGCCAAGCCCATCTCTGTGTGCTCGCATCCAACTGTGATGAGCCCATGTATGTCAAGCTGGTGGAGGCACTTTGTGCTGAGCACCAAATCAACCTGATAAAGGTTGATGACAACAAGAAACTAGGGGAATGGGTAGGCCTCTGTAAAATTGATCGAGAGGGGAAACCACGGAAGGTGGTTGGTTGCAGTAGCGTAATGGTTAAGGACTATGGCAAAGAGTCTCAGGCCAAGGATGTCATCGAGGAATACTTCAAATGGAAGAAACAAATTAATAAAATTTTGGCTCAAAAAAAAAAAAGTTGCTTGGGAATGGCTATTGGGAAGTCCAAAGCAGAATCATCACATGTTGGAGGTCTGTCTGAGTTATAGAGTGAGATGAAGTTTAGCTGAGTAACTCTAGAGAAACTTCTCTCAAACTAACAGAGTGCTGGGAATATAATTCAGTGGTATTGCAATTGCCTAGCATGTGAAAACCCCAGGTTCAATCCCCAGAAACATAAAATAAATTACATAATATACATACATACATGAGCTTTATGGGATGTCAGAAAGAGAGTATCATTATGGAATTGGGCAACAGGGAAGTTTTAAAATTATGGCATTTTAACAAATATCAGGACACTGCTGGGCATGGTTGGCAGATGTCTGTAAGTCTAGAAGCTCAGGAGGCAGGAAAATCTAAAAGCAGGGCTCCAAGGAGTGGCATTATTAGGTGTGGCCTTGTTAGAGTAGATGGATGTGGGCTTTAAGAAGCTCACCCTAGCTCCCTGGAAGTCGGTATTCTCCTAGCAGCCTTCAGATGAAGATATAGTACTCTCAGCTCCTCCTGAACCATGCCTGCCTGGATGCTGCCCTGATCCACCCATGATGATAATGAACTGTACCTCTGAACCTGTAAGCCAGCACTAATTAAATGTTCTTCTTATGAGAGTTGCCTTGGTCATGGTGTCTGTTCACAGCAGTAAAACCCCAACTAAGATAGAAGTTGGTACCAGAAGTGGGGGTATTGCTATGATAGGCCTGACCATGCTTTTCTTTGGAAGAATGTGGATTTCAGGACTTTGGATTTGGAAAGCAGTAGAATCCTTTAAATGTGCCTTAATGGGCTATTGTAGTAGGAATATTGAAGAGTTTGTTACTGAGAGTAATTTGAATTGTGCAGACCTGGCCCAAGAGGTTTCAGTGGAGAATTTCCATATGTGACCTAGAGACTGCTTTTGTGGTATTTTGGTGAAGAATGTGGCTACTTTTTGCCCTTGTCTGAAGAGTCTGCCTGAGGCTAAGGTAAAGAGACTCAGATTAATTGCATTGACAAAGAAAATCTCAGAAACTTCCATCATAGACTTTGTTCTCTGGTTAAGTCTCATGAGGAGCATTTTAAACAAGTATAGCAAGCTGAGAAAGGAAAAATATAAAATATATGGTTTGAGTATTAAAGGGGCACCAGGAAGTGAAGTGGAGCTGAATCCTGTGTTCAAGGATATTAAATTGAATTGAGGGAGTGCTGACCTTGTGGTAAGATCCCACCTAGTTAAATTCAGGTCCAGGAGTGGTAGTACAAGCCTTCAATCCCAGGAGGCAAAAGCAAGCAGATCTATGGTTCAAAGCCAGCTTGGTACAGAGCAAGTTCTGGGTGAAGAAAAGCTTAAGTCCAGACATAGTGGTACATGCCTTCATTCCCAGGATGCAGAGCCATGAAGATCTCTGAGTTCAAGGTCAATCTACCAAGCAAGTTCCAGGATAACCAAGCTAGGCAGTGAAGGAGTTAGAAAACAGAAAGCTGGTGATGATGTAATAGAACAAGGGGGCCATGTTCCAGCCCCAGCAAGCAGAAGAACTTTGGTAGCTTTGGCTATGTGTCTCTGGCTTTACAGTCAAGAGGAGGAGATTACTGGGACAATTGATGCTGGTTAACTGGAGCTAAGAAATTAGTGGTGATTAAGAAGAGACCAGTATCACTGACTTGAAATCTTCTGGGAAGTGTTTTCTGAAAGCACAAAGTAGTTGTGTTCCAGAGATAGCCAAGGTTATACCTTATGCTGTAATTGTACTTGGTAATGTGTAAGAGTCACCCAGATGATACTAATTTTGAAGACATGAAGGGGTCATGAAGAACAGCTGAGGCTTTGCACTGTGAGAGGCCATGGAAGGCCATTGGTGAAGGTGCAGCCTCAGTTGCAGTTGATGGCCCAGGACTGAAGGGGTCATGCAAAGAAGTTGAAGCTTGATAACATGAAGAGAGCCTATTCCTCGTTGTCAACTTGACTATATCTGAAATGAACTACAGTCCAGAATTAGAAGGCTCACCTGTGGCCCTAATCTGGAGGCTGAGAGATATAAGTTTCCGACCTGAATCTTGGCATGGAGACCTTGAGGAATAGTGGCTATGAATCCAAGAGGATTAAGATAGAAAGCTCTATGAGTTCAAGGTCATCTGGGATTAAAGGTGTGGTGGCATAGTGGCTATGAATCCTAGAAGATTAAGACTGGAAGATCTACTAGTTCAAGCAAGGTCATTTGGGGTTAAAGGTGTGGTGGCACACACCTTTAACCTGGGCCACACTTTTTGCTGGAGACCCATATAAGGACATTGGAAGAAGGAAGGCACTCTCTGCTTCACCTGCTAGCCTTGTGGGACTGAGTAACTGCTAGATCCTTGGACTTCCATTCACAGCTGCTGCTGACCATTGTTGGGAGTTGATAGTTGGGAGTTGGACTACAAACTGTACGTCATCAATAAATTCCTTTACTACATAGAGACTACCATAAGTTCTGTGACTCTAGAGAACCCTGACTAAGACAGAGAGGTTATTGGCGAAGCCCATCTTCAGCAGAATATCCAGTGTATTGGACATGTCAGTACCATGGGATGATCAACAAGAACTGCCCTTGCAGTGGAATGGATCAACCTTAACTTAGAGTGCTACAGAGGGCAGAGCAGGAGAAGTGATGACAACCCTTTGGAGGAGCCCAGAAGATCATGTGTGGATCCCAGACATTGAAATAAGAAGCTGTAACATTAAAGGTGCCTTGAGGACCCAAAAATGTTTGAGATGCCAGAGTCATGGTCTCTCTGCTGAGGAAAGCTGCTAACAGGGAGTAGAACCAGCCCAGCTGAAAGAAGTTTGTTGCAGTCACCAAAGATGAAAAAGGAGTTGGGGGCTGGAGAGATGGTTCAGCAGTTAAGAGCACTGACTGCTCTTCCAGAAGTCCTGAGTTCAATTCCCAGCAACCACATGGTGGCTCACAACCATCTATAATGGGCATCCAAGCCCTCTTCTGGTATGTCTGAAGACATCGACAGTGTACTCACATACATAACATAAATCTTTAATAAGAAGAAAGGAAAAGAAAAGAAAAGAAAAGAATAGGAGTTGGAGACCTGAAGACCATTTTGACATCACCATGGAGATGCAGAATTTGGAGTTTGCCCAGCTGGTTTCCTATCTTGCTTTGGAGATTACAGTATGAATCTCAGAAGAGACTTTGAACTTTGGACTTTTAATATTATTGAGACTGCTATAGACTATGGGGATTTTTGAAGTTGGACTAAATATATTTTGCATTATACTATGTTTAGGAATGGCCCCCATAGACTCATTTGTTTAAATAAGCCTATGGGGGCCAGGGAGTGGAACGTGATGGTTTATATATGCTCAACCCAGAGAGTGGTGCTATTAGAAGGTGTGGCCTTGTTAGAGTAGGTGTGTCATTATTGGTGTAGGCTTTAAGACCCTTATGCTAGCTGTCTGGAAGCCAGTATTCTGCTTGCAGTCTTCAGATGAAGATGTAGAACTCTCAGCTCCTGCACCATGACTGCCTAGATGCTGCCACCCTTGATAATAATGGACTGAACCTCTGAACCTATGAGCCAGCCCCAATTAAATGTTCTGTAAGAGTTTCTTTGGTCATAGTGTTTGTTCACAGAAGTAAAACTAAGACACTGGGCTAGAGATAAAGCTTCAGTTCACCTGAACAATGTGAACTCTGTGGTAGTTTGAATAGGTTTGGCCCTATAGGTTCATATGTTTCTATGCTTGGACATATGAAGTGGCACTACTAGGAGATGTGGCTTTGGAGGAAGTATGTCACGCGTAGGACGACTTTGAGGTCTCCTAGTCTCAAGCTTTGCTTGAGTATGGAATCAGAGCCTCTTCCTGGCTACCTGAGGAAGACAAGTCCCCTCCTAGCCACCTTTAGATTAAAATGTAGAACTCTCAGTTCCTCCAGCACCATGTCTGCCTGCATGCTGCCATGCTTCCTGCCATGATGATAATGGGCTGCACCTCTGAAACTGTAAGTCATACCCAATTAAAAGTTTTGATTTGTAAGAGTTGCTTTGGTCATGGTGTCTCTTTACAGCAGTGAAACCCTAACTAAGACAGACTGTTTCAATAAAGATTTTTTGTTTTGTTGTCTATCACATTCCCTCACTGGCTCTAGTTGTCATACAACTTGTTAAGTATATAAATTAGCCTGGTCTTGAACTCGCAGTGATCTTCCCACTTCTAGCATTACAGTTATGCATCACTACACCCAGCCTTCACACTGAAAAATCAAAAGATAGCTTAGTGTTACAGTTTTTTGTTTTTTGTTTTTTGTTTTTTTTTCGAGACAAGGTTTCTCTGTGTATCCCTGGCTGTCCTGGAACTCACTCTGTAGACCAGGCTGGCCTCGAACTCAGAAATCTGCCTGCCTCTGCCTCCCAAGTGCTGGGATTAAAGGAGTGGTACAGTTCTTACCGAATTTGCATGAGATCCTAGGTTCAAATTCTGGTACTACACACAAAGAAAACAATCTCAGGATATAGCACATTTTCTTTTTGTCTCTCAATGTTTCCTTCTTTCTGTATTTTTGTATTTTTTTTAAATTTTTATTTTGTTTGTTTGTTTGCTTGTTTAAATAGAGACAGGGTCTCTATATATAGCCCTATATAGTGAATCTTGGAACTTACTATATAGACCAGGCTGCTGTGGAACTCAGAGATCTCCCTGCCTCTGCCTCCCAAGTGCTTTTCTTAAAAGACAATTGCATCTCCAGGTTGAATCTCCAGGCCCGGAGCAGAGGGCAGGAGGCAGGAGGCTGGCTTCTCTGCCTTTCTCTTTGCTCTCGTGTTATTGTACATAACTAATGAATGATAGATTTCCATATTAGACCACAAGGATGAAAACAAACACTAAGAAAACAGTAAGAACTGAAAGGAGTTTGGGGATTTAAGAACTTGTTGGATCAGAGCAGGTGCACCAGCCTGGGATCCCAATATGGCAGCCATATTTGTAATCCCATCACTGAGGAGACTGGAGGAGGAAGAGCATGAATTTCAGGTCAACTTGGGGTACACAATGAGATCCTGCCTCACATATGAAATGAGAAAAGAGGATCTTAGCTGCCCTGTATTGTGCAGGTCTGGACTTTCTCATGAAAACCCTTTTCTTCAACTCACGACTCAACTACACTGGGATTGTCATCTGCAAAAATTATCCTAATCCTAAATAGCATATCCCAGTTTGTGCCACAACTTGACTAAATTTAAATCAAGATTAAAAAATTCTTTTTTGTTTCATTTGTTTGTTTTTTGTAGATGATAGGCAAGGACACTAGCACTGAACTATATACTTAGTCCACTTTACACATTGTATTTAGTTACTTTGTGGTTGTGTGCACAGGTATGTACAGGTTCGTAAGATCAATGTCAGGAGTCTTCTATAACACTCCACCTTATTTTATCACAGTTATTTTGGTAAAATTGGCTTGTCAAAGAACCCCTTGGATTTCCCTGTTTTTGCTCCCTAGCACTGGAGTTAGACGTTAGCCTGAGCCCATCTTTCTTCCTGACTTCTATTAGGGAACACTACACTGAGATATAAGCCTTCTGAGCCTCCTGAGGATCCTGCTGTTTGCAGGTTTGTTACTATGCTGGTTGTTATAAAGCATGGTAAGGACACCGCGATGGCTCAGTGAGTAAAGGCAACTAACTGTTACCAAGACTAATTCCTGGGACCCCCTATGGTAGAAGGAGAGAACTCACTCCTAAGAGTTGTCTTCTGACCCAAGCTATAAGGCAATGTGTCAGAATGAGGTATACTGGTGTAGCATTTCTTCTGGGTACTCTGGAATGTAATCATTGGATGGTGTTCTTTCTTAGATTGCTTATTTATATCAACTCCCCCCCCCCCATTTCTCTGCCCTCTTAACCCTTTCTTATTTCATCTGTTTTAGTAAGTCTGGCCTTAAAAATTGTAATTGTTATAGAGTTTTCCATGCCAAATCCTTTTAACAGAACAAAAATGACTATCTTGTTTATTTTCAATTTTAAAAAATGCAGTGGTAAAAACAGGGCTGGGATACAGCTCAGTTGGTAGAGTCCTTTGCCTAGCAAAGCCCTCACCAGGAGTGGTGACAAGCCTATAATCCAAGCTCAAGTCGAAGAGGCAGGAGAATTAGAAGTTCAAGGTCATCCCTAGCTACTTGGCCAGTTTAAAGGCATCCTGGGATACATGAGAACTTATCTCAAAAAAACAAAACATTCTGTCTCAAAACAAAAACAAAAACAAAAACAAAAACAAGAAAACATAAAGAAATACAAACCTATTTGTTAGGAATCCATAGTTTTTGGTTTTGTCTTTTTATTTAGGTTTTTATTTTTAAAATTTAATATTTGCTTTTCATTTTTTAGCATTTCAAACAAGCAATATTGTAAAAGTTTTCTATTTTGTAATCCAAATACAAAAGTTCAGAAGTTAAAGGCGAAAGGATCAAACACAGCCATTTAGGAAAGAGAGACAGAGAGAGTCAGTTTGATCTCTTACAGTACACACACACACACACACACACACACACACACACACACACACATACTTCTTTTGACCTCTGGAATAGTCTTGAATAAAAATGGTTTCTCACTTTGTTTCT
Source organism: Montemys delectorum (assembly GCA_019843815.1). Lineage (NCBI taxonomy): Eukaryota > Metazoa > Chordata > Mammalia > Rodentia > Muridae > Montemys > Montemys delectorum. The sequence goes on from JADRCD010221109.1 coordinate 18,966, forward strand.
GGTACTCAGTATGGAGACCAGGCTACCTTAAACTCATTGAGATGTATACCTGCTCCCTTAGTTCTGGGACTATATCCCTAAGCTACTATGCCTGGCTTTTTAATTTATTTGTGTGTGTGTGTGTGTGTGTGTGTGTGTGTGTGTGTGTGTGTGTAGAAAAGAAGACGACTTTAGGAGTCAGTTCCCCCCTCCCTCCACTGTGGATGGGATCTAGGGATCAAATTCGTATCGTCAGGCTTTCACAGCAAGTGCTTTTCTCTCTCTTTTTTTTTCTTTCTCTTTTTCTTTTTTTGGTTTTTCGAGACAGGGTTTCTCTGTGTAGCCCTGGCTGTCCTGGAACTCACTCTGTAGGCCAGGCTGGCCTCGAACTCAGAAATCTGCCTGCCTCTGCCTCCCAAGTGCTGGGATTAAAGGCTTGCGCCACCACCGCCCGGCCCATCATAGCAAGCACTTTTACTCAGTAAGTCATCCTGCTGGCCCTTATTTGGTTTCCAGTAGGTAGTTTGTTCTTTGAGATAGGGTTCATCCAGCCAAGGATGGTCTTGAAGTTACTATATAGCTGAGGCTGACCCGGAACTCCTGATCTTTCTGCTTCCACTTCCCAAGTGCTGGGATTACCAGTCTGTATCACCTTGCCTGACTACCCCCTAAGTGGAACAATTATAAGTGACATGTACTCAGTGTTGGCCTTTTCAGAAAGTACTCTGAATACCCTTTAATGTAGTGACTCATTTAAAATTTCTAAGAACTCAAAGATTGAGAGGCAGGGGAGCAGGCTCAATTATCCTTATTTTGCTGATTGGAAACTTTCAACAAGCATTTTGGAAAGCATTCAAGAAGGGATTTAGAGAGAACAGTTATCAACATAGACTTGATTGTTTTTTGTAAGTAATAACTTGTCCACGAATCTTTTGAGGACCCTCTGGAGGTGGTTTAAAAAGCAACAGATTCCACTCAAAGACAATTTTTAAAATTCGTTGACTATATTATGGCTTTCTTTTCCAACAGTCCTGTGGTAAACAATATATTCAAACAGTCCTTGGGCTGGAGAGATGGCTCAACGGTTAAGAGCACTGACTGCTGTTCCAGAGATCCTGAATTCAAGTCCCAGCAACCACATGATGGCTCACAACCGTCTGTAATGGGATTCGATGCCCTCTTCAGGAGTTTCTGTGGTCCTTTTGGATAATCTTGGCCATGGACTGCATGTGAGAGTATGCTGGGTGCAGATGTCTAGGGTTTACTGTTAGGTAAAACTCTTCTGGAGTAAAATGGTAACTGGATCTTATTTAGTTTGTTTCCATCAATGTAACCCGAAATATCTCTTCAAATAGCCAATACTAGACAGTGTTTTCTCTCTATGGATACACACACACACACACACACACACACACACACACACGAACGAATGACTTGGTTTTGCTATGTAGCCTAAGCTACCATTAATATGTTATTCTTTTGCCTCAGACTGATGAGTTTTGGGGCTGTTACTATTTTGAGGCATGAACATTTGTTATTGTTGCTTTTAATAAGGAAGACTGAACCTGGGGCCTTACATATGCTTGTAAGCACTACTACTGAGCTATAGCCAATACTTTATTTCTTCTTCCTCCCCCTCCTTCACCTTCTTCCTCCTTTCTTCTGTTTTTTTCAAAATAGGATTTCTATGTGTAACAGCTCTTGCTGTTCTGGAACTTGATTTGTAGACAGGCTGGCCTGGAATGCAGAGATCTGCCCACCTCTGCCTCCCAAGTGTTGAGATTAAAGGTATGGGCTACCATTGCCTGGCATTTGTTTATGTATTGATTGATCTACTGAGACAGGGTCTTGGCCTTGGACCCAGTATGTAGACTTAGGTAGGCCTTGAGCTTGTGTTTCTTATGTTCTTCCTGTCTTAACCTTTCAAGTATCTAAAAATATGGGTTTACAATTACCACACCTGGCAAGGGATGTGATGTGGACTGTTGCTGAGTTGAGAAAAATAATCTTAGAGAGTCAAAGTGGGATAGTGAACAAGAGAGCAAGAATTCACAAACTTAGCCGACAAAGATTTGAATTCTAAAGTTGTCTATCAGAATGAATGAACTAGTGGGTTCTAAGACTTGAGAACAGCCTCAGATTGTTACTGTTTATACTCCCTAATAATATAAGCCCTGCTGCATATAAATAATATATAAAAATACTTTTCCAGTGTTAACCTTTTTGTCAGATGACTTCAAATTTAACCGACATAAAACATTACCTACAGCTCTCTTCCCTTCCAAACCTCTCATATTTTCTTATCTTGATAAAGCTTTCACTCATCTTCCAAAATCAGAATCTGCAACCTCTGCCTCCTCTGCGCCCCAACTAGCAAATAATTCAGAACCCATCTATTTCTCTATTCTCACTCTCTTCCAGTGTTGAAGACATTGTCGTTCCTTACCAAAGACACTCCAGCGAGTTTGAAACGCCTCAACATAGCTCATTAAGTTACTGCTTTCCTCCTGGGCCACTTCTCTGCTCATCCCACACCCCGACACCCGCTCCTTCTCTACAATGAATCTGAATTCTCCGAAACTAATTTTATTATCGCTGGAATAGTCTTCCCTAGTTTTGGGGTCGCAGTTCGGCTGTCACTAATAACAGCCCAGGCAGGAGGACTCTGGTTCCTCCACCCAAGCTCTCAGCAATTTCCAGGGGCTGTCGTCTACGCGAGTGATCCCTGAGGTTGCTTTCCAGGGCTAGAGATGCATGAGCTTCCTCAGAGTGGACCTGAGTCCGGCGGCTCAAATTCGCTTCAAGTAAGGAACCTCTGGGCAGCCTACAGCTACAACTATCGCAGAAGCTTCCGGACCGCAAGAAGAGACCAAGGAACTATGGCCTGGAACCTTCAGGCGCGTGGCCCCGCCCCTCGCGCTGCGTCGGAGGTGGGGTGGGGCGGGGCGCCAGGCGCCGGCGAACGGCGTGCCCCAGGCGGGGGGCGGGGCTAGGGGCGGAGCGGAGCGCGCATGCGCGGTCGCCTTTGTGTGGGTCGAGCGGCGGCGGTGGCGGTGGTGGCGGCGGCGGCGGTGGTGGCGGCAGTGGCGGTCCCACTGGCAGGCGGGCAAGAGGAGAGTCCGGGCGGCGTCCGGCGTGGGAGCCGGGGGACCACCATGGTAAAGAAGCGGAAAGGCCGTGTCGTGATCGACTCGGATACGGAAGACAGCGGCAGCGACGAGAACCTGGATCAGGTGAGGGCAGGCCGCGGAGGCGCGGGCCGGCTGAGCGGGAGGGCTGAGTCCTGGCCACGGGAGCTAGGAGTCGCCCGGACCGAGCACCCGACCTGCCTGGTGTCCGTCCTGCTGCTGTAGTCCCTTCCCGTCTCCCCGCTGAATCTTAGGCCCTTGGAGCCCTGGCCAGGCCTGGAAACGGAGCCCCGAGGACTTGGCGCCTTGGGCCGGGAGGCGGGGCAGGAATTGGGCTGATGGGCCTCGGGGTTTGGGGTACGGAGGGGGCTGCTGTCTGCTTGGGCCGGATCGGGACGTCATGACTGCAGGCCCAGAGATTCGGGCTGGGCGAGATAGGAAGTATCGCCCGCCAACCCCAATGGCTGAGAGATTTTGGAGGAGGTGCAAGGGTGAGCATGGGGCGGTGGGAGGGAAAATTTGTCTAGAAGGTGTGGACTCTGGAAGATACTTTTTCAGACCAGGCATGTGGACATAGGAGGGACACCCATAAATGTCCCGAAGAGCTTCCGTGGTGCTTTGGATGTGGGGGGGAAGACTTCGTTGTAGTTTCTTTGGAGACTATGGTCATTTACGATCGTAATGTGTTCCCGATGGGATGTCAGACCAAAAAAAAAACAAAAACAAAAAACAAAACTAACTCTTGGGAGGAGGAAAGAGGACAGATAGATAACTGGAAGCTGTGGATTATAGGGCAGCCGAGAGAGACTGTGGCCCTAGCTCTTAGACTTTTTTATGCAGCCGCATAGAATTCTTTTTCACTTGAAGATCTGAGAAGTATTGAAAGTAACTTGTGGCCTTAGCGTCTTGGAGTACCCCGCATTGCTTCTGTACTTTAAAAAACACTGCATGGAGGAAGCTGTTGGTGTAGCAGTACTCTAATGGTACCAGGAGATTCAAAGATGATTTCTACCTTGTTTCATGAGTAAATGACATAAAGAAAGGGTAGGCAAGATACAAGATACAATAGCTTTATAAATGGAGTAGGTAGAGTACTAAACTAAGAATCTGTAATTCTGGGTCCTAATTTCTTTCTAGCTATTTACCCTTAGTCTCCACTGTAAAATGGAGATACATCAGCCTCATGTATTGAATTGGACAGTTGCATAAAATCAAATGTTTATAATAAAAAATGTGGGTATAATCTACAAAGTTTTTGTATAAAAGCCTTCTAGGGAGTCCTCAGTAATAGACTAGAAGTTTCAGGATTAATTAGGCCCTGAAAAGGGAGGGCTTGCCTGGTCTACAAAATGAGTCCAGGACAGCCAGGTCTAAACAGAGAAACCCTGTCTCAAACAAACACCCCAAAAACAAAAGAAAGAAAAGGGAGGGCTCTCATGAGGGAAGAACTTGTAAGGTTTTAATGAAAAAGATGCACACACACTACCTTTTGATACAGGATCTCATACTGGTCTGCCATTGAATTAAACCAGTTCTCCTACCTTAAGTACAGGGGTTACAGACGGGTCACCACACCTGCTTTAGGGGGGTGGGAAGGGAGGGAGAAAGAGAAAGAGATAAAAACCTTTAAAAATGGTGATAGGGAGGTAGGAAAGTAATGGGACCAATAGAAGTCCTATCTAAGGACAGCGACCCCTGTTTAGGGGTAGGAGTTAAGTGAATAAATTGAAGGCATTTTCATTGAAAGGCTTCTAAAAAACTACCAAAAAAAAGTGTGTTGCTGTCTATAAAAGTTGTACTGCTAAGTTTTTAGACTGGTAGAAACATCAGAGTTTATATCATACCTCTGCCCCTCTGTTCTGCGGTCTGTGGAGTGCAGATGTAATCATTACGTTATATCTGGAATAAATTAGATACCGTGGTAAGGTGATTTCCATTGTCACATGTTCAAATCATGGTGAGCTGACCTTATTTTTTCACTTTACATTCAAATAAAATGAGATTAAAGAAGCTAAAGTAATTCACTACTAGGTATAAAATTGAAATTTAACCCATTTACAACCATACTGTTTCTGCTACATCAGGTTAGTATGGTTTTTTAGTTTTCCACAATGAAAAATGAAGAAAAAATGAGCTTTTAGAAAATTATTTTCATTTGTTTATTTTTTAAAAAGATTTCTTTTTTTTTAAGTGTGTATGAATGTTTTTTCCTTCATATGTATTTCTGGACCATGTGTGTGCCTGTTACCCACTGCTCACAGAAGCCAGAAGAGGGTATTAGACTCCCTGAAACTGGAGTTACAGTTATGAGCTGTCATCTGGGTACTGGAAGCCCAGGTCTTCTGCAGACAGCAAGTTCTTGCAACAGCTAAACAATCTCTCCAAAACCATGGCTTGTTTATGAGGAAGGATCTTGCTGTGAAGTCCATGCTGGGCTTGAACTTACAAAAAAGTTCTCCTGCCTCAGCGTCCAGAGTGCTGGGATTACAAACTTGAACCATCACCACATCCAGCTTCATGGCCAGCTAGAGAATAATGTTTCATGGCCAATTTCCATGTTGCTAAAACTCATGTTTTAAGGTACACTAAATAGAGTTATCAAATCAGTTAGAAAGTGTTTGGGCGGGGGCTGGAGAGATGGCTCAGCGGTTAAGAGCACTGATTGCTCTTCCGAAGGTCCTAAGTTCAAATCCTAGCAACCACATGGTGGCTCACAACCATCCTTAATGAGATCTGATGCCTTCTTCTGGTACATCTGAAGACGGCTACAGTGTACTTAGGTATAATAATAAATAAATCTTTAGAAAAGAAAAGAAAGTGTTTAGGGTGCTTGATAAAGTCCTTTTAAGATATCTGTTCCCAAGAGGGATAAAGCAAACTACCAGTTAATCTGACCTTAACAATTTTTCCCACAGAATTTTGATAAATTATTGGATGGAGTGCTTCCACTGATGGTAGAGATATATTACTGGAACTACAAAGAATGTTTCCAGGGGCTGGAGAGATGGCTCAGTGGATAAAAGCAGCAAACTGTTCTTGAAGAGTACCTGGGTTTATCCCCCAACCATATGTACCTTTAGTTCTAGGGCATCAGATCCCCTCTTCTGACCTCCACAGGCACCAGGCACACATGTGGTACATAAACAAACAAAAAGGCAAAAAATACTCATACACACAAAATAAAAATAAATAAATTTTTAAAAAGATTTTATTTATTTATTTATTTAGTGTGTATGAGTGCACTGTAGCTATACAGATGGCCGTGAGCCATAATGTGTATGGCTGCTGGGAATTGAACTCAGGACCTCTGCTGGCCCTTTTGCTCTGGCCCTGCTTGCTCCAGTATAATTCACTGTAGCTGTCTTCAGATGCACCAGAAGAGGGCGTCAAATCTCATTATGAGTGGTTGTGAGCCATCATATGGTTGCTGGGATCCGAACTCAGGACCTTTGGAAGAGCAGTCAGTGCTCTTACCCACTGAGCCATCTTGCCAGCCCTAAATAAATCTTTTTAAAAAATATTTCCAGGACTGGAGAGATAGCTCAGCAGTTAAGAGCACCGTCTGCTCTTCCAGAGGTCTTGAGTTCAATTCCCACAACCATCCATAATGAGATCTGACGCCCTCTTCTGGGGTGTCTAATGACAACTACAGTGTACTTACTACATATAATAAATAAATCTTAAAAAAAAAAAAAAAATTTCCAAAAATCGAAAGTGACGAGGGCAGGAACTTTAGATCTAACTCTAAATTTCCCTTTGAAAAAAAGAATGAAATTTGTAACTAGTACCAAAAGTATTTTAACAATTCTGCATCCCCTTCAGCTACTTGTTAGCATGTTTTCTATCAGATGAGAACTGGATCAAAAGTTCCTTCCCTTGTACATCCTAACAGGGGCACTAGTGCCTTCTGGGTTTTTGTTTTTTGTTTTGTTTTTGTCTGTTTTGCACTGTGCTTGGCTCTCTGTCTCAGGTGACTTTATCAGTCTTCTAGAAGAAATTTATAGTCAACCTGATTTAGGATCTTAGGAATCCTAAGATCTTTCTGGATCTTTCCTGACCAACATGGCCTCAGGCTGTGCCATCTACTGCTTAGTTTTCATTGGAGGTTTGACACTGGGCTTGTTTAGTTCATGATCCTTGAAGAAAGAACAAACCACAACAGATCTGCAAGCGACTTAATAGGAGAGTGATGTGCAGTTAGTAAGGAAGCCCTTTCCTGAGTTTTCTAGTTAGGAACCTAAGCCATTATGTCAGAATTATTATAGTACCTCCAACTTAGTATTTATTGAAGGGGAGGTGGGTAAGCAGTGTCAGAAGTCACCTTGGATTGCTTATTTAGAATGTAGTTTGACTGTAAAAACCCAACACTATGTATGATATATATATACCAATTTTAAAAAGGCATACATGATCAAGTAAAATAAAATAGGTTGGGAGGGAGTACAGGGCATAGTTCCTACCTCTACTAAACCAGACCCCACAGACTAAAGTCTTGGATTCTGTATTTGTAACAGGTACAGGCCAGGCAGTTATGATTCATGCTCATCACTGAGACCACTGTTTGTATGCAAGTTCATCTTTCTTAGTAAGACATTGTAACTAGTTGGGGAGAGAAAGAGCTGCTTATGTTTCCTGTATTGAATCCAAGGTAAGATCATACATGCAACCCAATGAACTTGACAGATATTGATATTACCACAGCTGGTAGCTCATTTACATCTATAATACAGATTTATTGGTGGGATGGTTTTTGTTGTTGCTGCTGGCATTGAACCTAGTAGTCATCATGCATACTGAGTACATGCTTTGCTACTGAGCTGTATACCCAGCCAATAGAGATGCCTTTTTTTTTTCCAATTTTTTAAAAAAATTAGGCAGGCGGATTTCTGAGTTCGAGACCAGCCTGGTCTACAGAGTGAGTTCCAGACCAGCCAAGGCTACACAGAGAAACCCTGTCTCGAAAAACCAAAAAAAAAAAAAAAAAAATTAAATATACAGATATTTTTCTATGTATGTTTAGGTACCACATTCATGCTTAGTGCCTACAGAGGATTGAAGAGGGTGTTGGATCCCCTGGAACTAGAGTTTCAGGTGTTGATGAGCAACCATGTTGGTGCTGGGATTGAACCCAGGTCCTCTGAAAGAGCCAGTGCTCTTAACCACTGAGCAATCTCTCCAGACCTAAATATTCTTTTTTTTTTGGGGGGGGGGGGGGGGGGGGTTTGGTTTTTGTTTTTTTTCTGAGACAGGGTTTCTCTGTGTAGCTCTGGCAGTCCTGGAACTCACTCTGTAAACCAGACTGGCCTTGAACTCAGAAATCCGCCTGCCTCTGCCTCCCAAGTGCTGGGATTAAAGGCGTGCGCCACCACCGCCCGGCCTAAATATTCTTTTTAAATTGCTTGTTTGTTTGTTTTTTGAAACAGGGTTTCCCGGTATAGCCCTGGCTGTCCTGGAACTCACTCTGTAGACCAGGCTGGACTCAAACTCAGAAATCCGCCTGCCTCTGCCTTCCAAGTGCTGGGATTTAAAGGCATGTGCCACCACTGCCCAGCATTGTTTTCCCATTTTTAAATTGCAGGATGCTTGCCATCTGTGCTTTACTCAGCCCTAACCTGCCACAAAAGTTCACAGCTGTAATCCTAGCACCTAGGAAGGCCAGACAGGTCTACATAACAAGGCTCCCCCACCCATCTTCCTGCTTTGCCTTTTCCAAAACTTGTTTAGATATATTTATACTAAAATGTTTTACAGTTTTCTTCTTTTCTTCCTTTCTTTCTTTTCATTCTTTGTTGTTTGTGTTGAAAGTATCTCACTTGTAGCCAAGCTTGCCTGAAACTTAAGCTAGTGTGTCTATCTCAGCCTTGCAAGTCTCAGGGTTACATGTGAGCCATCATTCCTGTGTTATGGAAACTTTGTTGTTCTTTGTTTGTTTCTTATCAACTTGAAGTGACAGCAATGAAATTTGCCTTTGAAGATGACCTGATGGCACAGCCTGTAATCCCAGCCACTCTATTTAGGCCAAAGTGGGAGAATCACAAGGTTAGGGCCTGCTTGTAATTGTAAGCTGAAGGCTAGACTGACTGGGCAACCTGGTGAAACCATTTCAAAAGGCAAAAAGCGAGCTAGAGATGACATTTAATGTTAGGGTGCTCCCGTAACATGCAGGGGGCTTTAGATTCCAACCCCCATACTAAAAAACAAAAAAACAAAGAATAGTTTTTATTTTGAATAGGCCCATTATAGATATTTTCTAGGACTTCTGTTTAGCATATTGTATAAACCATTGATATAAAGTATCCTATAAATATTTCTTATAATACTTGGGAAGTTTAAAATTAGGCTTTTTCTTAATTTTGTTTTATGTTAGAGGTAGATTTTGAAGGCTGTAATGAATTTATGAGTGGCAGTGTTAACTTTTAAAGTTTTAAGTTTGTATAATGTTACATGAAGCTTGTTGCAGCTTATTTACTAAATTATTTTCAATTGGCTTTTATTTGCAAATAGAGAAGAGTGGAGTCTCTTGGTAGCTTTGATTAATTGTATGTGAGTGTGTGTGTGTATGTGTGTGTGTGTATGTGTGTGTATGTGTGTGTGTGTTTGTTTATGTGTATTCTGTCTGTCTGTCTGTCTGTGTACCTGTGTGTGCATTCCTGAGAGCAAACCCAGGCACTCTACCACTGATCTCTATCTCCAACCCCTATACCAAAGCTTTTTAGAAGAAATACAAAACCCATTTAAAAATCTTTTTCTGTATTTTCTTCATGTGGGTAAGGAGCACAAGTGTGGAAGCCAGGATATATAAGTGGTTCTCTTCTTTCACAATGCAGGTTTTAAGGTTCTGGGAACTGAACACAGACTACCCTTTTCTGCTGAGCCATCTCACTAACTCACTAACTTGTTTTAGACTTGGTTCTTAAGTCTACTTATTGTTCAGTGAAGAGTAGAGATTGTTGTTTTTCAACAAGTGGGTTAGGTTAGATGAATGGAATGGAAGTGCCTGCCACCTTCAAGGACTTTAGAGAGGTGGCAGAGAAAGGGCTGGACTTGGATTGCATGTTATGAAGGGAGGGTTTTTTTTTTTAAAGATTTATTTATTTTATGTATACGAGTACACCGTTACTGTCTTCAGACACACCAGAAGAGGGCATCAGATCCCATTACAGATGGTTTCGAGCCACCATGTAGTTGCTGGGAATTGAACTCAGGACCTGTGGAAGAGCAGTCAGTGCTCCTAACCACTGAACTATCTCTCCAGCCCCATGAAGGGAGGGTTTTTGAGGAACCATCGTGCATACAAGAAGCTAGTTAGGAAAGACTGATTGCCATCATGAAAGTGAAAGAAACGCAGAGTGAAGAGTCTGTCTATACATGTGAAACTCAGGGGTTTTCTGGTATAGGATCTTATTGTGTAATACAGACTGGCCTTGAACTCAGAATAGTCCTTTTCCCTTAGTGTCCTAAGTGCTGCCATTATAGATGCAAACCACCTTACCTAGCTGTAGAAACAGAAAATGTTTTAACTCTGAGGATGGAGTTGTCAAGTTGTCTTAGTTTGGGTTTAATTTCTGGGAACAGACACCATAACCAAGGCAGCTCATAAAGGACAACACATTTAATCGAGGCTGGCCAACTGGCTCTGAGGTTCAGTCCATTATCATCATGGTGGGAAGCATGTCAGCCCCCAGGCAGGCTTGAGGCTGGAGGAGCTGAGAGTTCTGCATCTTGTTCCAAAGGCAAACTGGAGAAGACTACTATCTTCTGCATTGGACGGAGCTTCAAAGCCCACCCTCACAGTGATGCACTTCCTCCAGCAAGGTTGCACCTCCTAATAGTGCCACTTTCCATGGGCCAAGCATAGTCAAAGCACCACACAAGGTTAATGGATTATAGGTGGCATTAAGAGTAAAGAGGAAGCAGGCAGTGGTGGCACACGCCTTTAATCCCAGCACTTGGGAGGCAGAGGCAGGTGGATTTCTGAGTTCCAGGACAGCCAGGACAACACAGAGAAACCCTGTCTTGAAAAACCAAAAAAAAAAAGACTATGGGAGGAACTTGAATACAAAACGTAACATTCATTGTATAAGTATTGTTTCAGTAAACTTGTATTTCATTTATCTATATGATGGATATGTAACTTTTTACTGTAAGCTGGGGTTAAAAACAAATCCTTAGCCACATGTAGTAGTACAATTTAAAGTCCCATTACTTTCACACAAGGAGAGGCCAGTTTCAACCATATAGTGAGATTTTTGTCTTCAAAGTCCAAAGGGGAGCCCATGAGATGGCTCAGGTAAAGGTTCCTGCTACCAAGCCTAATGATCTTTGGGACCCACATGACTGAAAGAGAGAACCATCTCCTGAAAGTTATATTTTGACCTTCACATGCAGACCATGGCACACAAGCCTACAAACACACACACTGATAGATAGATAGATAGATAGATAGATAGATAGATAGATAGATAGAT
>JADRCD010221109.1:30550-47103 GCA_019843815.1 Montemys delectorum
GATAGATAGATAGATAGATAGATAGATAGATAGATAGATAGATAGATAGATAAGGTAGGTAGATAGATTTATAGATATATAGATGGAGAGAGACAGACACAGACAAATAGACAAATATAATTTTTAAAAAGATAAAAACCAAAGGGATAAGGAAGAGTGGTTCAGTAGTAGAGTGCTGACCTTGCTTGTGTGACCCTCAAGACTCCTACCCCACCCCATCCCTACACACACACACACACACACACACACACACACAGGAGAAGGAAGGACTGGGTGGTTGATCTTTATCAATTGACTGAATTTAGAACCACCTAAAAGAATCCAGCCCTGGTAACATGCACCTGTAATACCACACTTGGGAGGTGGAGGCAGGAAGATTAAGGAACTCAAAGTCTTCTTGGCCACATAGTGAGTTTGATGTCTGTCTGCGCTTGATAAGAATGTTTCAGAGAGAGTTAGCTGAGGCACAAAGCCCTACACTGAATTTGGGCAAAATGGTTTCCTAGAGGAGAGGAGGAAGGTAGCATAAGATCAGCAAGCCTCCTCTCTTCCCACTCTGCCATGGGTGTCAGGCCATAACTCTATAATATCTAGACATTTCTAGAGCTCCATATTTGTTTTCCATTTGTAATAACTTTGATGAGAATTTGAAGGGAAAGTTGCCATACTGAGTGCTGATTATGTGCGGTTTAAAGGATTGTTACACAGCTACTTTGGAAATTAGTACTTCAGAAGGGTTTTATTTGTTCTGATGAGATTGGTAAAGGCACTTGCCCCAAATGACCTGAGTTCAATCCCTGGGACCCACGTGGTAGAAGGAAAGAATTAACAGCAGCACATTGTCCTCTGACCTCTACATGTGCACTGTGGCATGCATGTGTATATAGGGGCATGCTGGCATGCACACATACACAACAAGCAAACAAATATGATATGATTGTAAAAACAAACAAAACCCCTCAAAACTTAAAAACAGAAAAAAGAAGGGTTTCACTCTATTTTTTGGAGACAGGATGGTCTAGAACATAACTTTGAACTTCTCATCTTTTCCCTATACCTCTTAGGTACTAAGATTATGAGTGTGAGCCAACCATGCCTGGTATATGTGGTATGAGGGTTCAAACCTATGACCTTACATTCTAGATAAGCATTCTGCCTGCTGAGCTCTATGTCTCTCACCTTTCCTTTCTTTTCTTCCTTCCTTCCTCCCTCCCTTCCTCCCTCCCTCCCTCCCTCCCTCCCTCCCTCCCTCCCTTCCTTCCTTCCTTCCTGCCTTCCTTCTTTAATTATTGGGTTTTTTGTTTTAATGTGTGCATGCATGTGTAGGTTAGAGGACAACTTTTGGGAATTGGCTCTTTTTCCACCACATGGCTCTCAATGATGGAATGTTGGTTGTCAGGATTGAACAAGCACCTTCACCTTCTGAGCTATCACTTTACCACACTCCATTTTCCCTTCCTTGCTCTTAATAAAAAACCAGGGCTCACTATTTGGATTACATTCTTCTGCCAGTGTCTCTGTAAAAGAAATAATACCACAAACATCTTAAATACAACATTCTGCGGATTGTAGTTCTTTGCTTAGCACCTTTCGGGCCTTCCAAATTCTCTTCATCCCAGTGACTGCTTACTTTGTCAGGCCACTGTTACTCTGCTCAGGATAGAATGATCCTCAGACTGACTCCTTTACACTTCCACGCTGGCCCCAAGTACTCCTGGAACGTTTGTAATGAATAGGTTACCCCTCTGCTTCATTTGGGGGTTTCTTGCTGCCTTCAAACAAAATCTCTACTCCTGACCCTGCTTTGCAAACCTCTGATAAGCTTTCTTTTTACTCTGACCCACCTCATTTTATTCCCCTCCCCCTCTTGCTTGCTTAAACATCAGTTTAAGCAGTTTCTCTTTCAGTTCTTTGTGCCAACATTATCAGCTCCGTGGCCTTAGCTGTACTGGAGGCCTCCTCCTTGGGAACCCCATATTCCCTCCTTTCTCCTCTAAAAGTTCCTAATTTGAGCCTTTAGAGAAGCTTTTCCTGCTCTCATTGCTGCAGATAGCCCCCCTCCCTCACCATGTTCTTGATTCACTTCCTTCTTAGCACTTGGCTTTGTCCATACTGATTTCTTTATCTTTATTTTCTTGACTGTCTCCTACTCTTATCCTTAAATTCCATTGAAGTCGTGGACATTTGTATCTTTTCTTTGCTGTCATTTACCCTATGCTTGGAACATAATAGGTGACCAAGCATTTTAGTTTGCCTGAACTGAGGTGTTTCTATGAGTGCAGGGATTTCAGTGCTGAAAATCAGGATAGTAGCAAATAATAGCTGTTTGGCATTAATTATGGTTGTAGGATTAAGTAAAAAAAATAGCTTGGCATCCTAATGAGTTGCGAAACCTTATGACTTTTATTCATGTGAATGTTTATCCTCTCTGCTTTATTTGTTCATTTAAATATTGAGGATTGTGCCTAAGTACCTTAAATATACTAGTCAGATGCTCTACTACTGAGCTTTAGCCCCATCCCTTTTTCTTTCTTTTTCTTTTTAAAAAAAATTTTTATTATTTTTTAATTTATTTTTATTTTATTTTATGTGTATGAGTACACTGTAGCTGCACAGATGGCCGTGAGCCATTATGTGTGTGGCTGCTGTTGAACTCAGGACCTCTGCTGGCCCTGCTCGCTCCGGCCCCATTCACTGTAGCTGTCTTCAGACACACCAGGAGAGGGCATCTGATCTCATTACAGGTGGTTGTGAGCCACCATGTGATTGCTGGAATCCAAACTCAGGATCTTCGGAAGAGCAGTCAGTGCTCTTACCCGCTGAGCCATCTCACCAGCCCTCTTTTTCTTTTCAAGGCAGGATATTACTATGTAGTATTCACTGGCCTGGAATTTGTTATGCAGGCAAGGAATCCACCTACCTCTCTCTGCCTTTTAAGTGCTGGGACTAAAAATTTGTGCCACCACACCTTACACTTGGCTTATTTTAAACTTGGGGACAGTCTTACTAAATTGAACTCTCTTGTAGCTCAGGAATTCCTTGAATTTAAGAACTTCCTGCCACAAGTTCTCTATTATCTCACATCACTTTATGTTATCAATTCCAATCTCTTGCTTTATTTTAGATCTCAATTTGTGCTAATTAAATGTGCCTTTTGAACAGTCATTGAAAGTGCTGTGGAAGCTAAATGTGGTCTCTCTTGACACCCAGACCTATAGTAGATTGGGCCCTGAGACCACAGTAAGCACGTCTTTGGTGTAGATTGTGTTATCACCTCACACTGCATTCTCCTTAAGACATGTCAAGATAAAGGTGAAGATTTTCACTGGATGATATGAACTGTAGGGAAGGTAATGAAAGAGATCACTGGACAGTGTGATCACCAGCATGGTGGTATGGAGTGGGTATAGGAGAAAGGCAAAATGGTTTGCTCCTTATATGTGGACCTGGTTTGCTTTAAACTGATAACAAATTAGTACAGATACCAACTTCTAAATGAATCTAAATAAATCACCGTTAATGATCTCTTCATGTTGAGAGTGGCGAGATGGCTAACAGTTCAGAGTGTTTGCTACTCTTCCAGAAGACCCAAGCTTGGTTCCCAGTATCCCTGTGAAGCAATTCATAGCCACCTATAACTTTAGCTCCAGGCAATCTGGCACCCTCTTCTGTCCTCTGCAGGCACACATATATACATGGCACATGCATTACACAGAGATACACACACACACATGTAAATAAAAATAATAACAATCTCTTCATTTCTGCAGTGTTGTAGAGACTTTGCATTGGCACATTGTTCAAGCCGTCTGCACCTGGAAGCCCTCATTAGGACATAAAGGACTAAGACATAGGGTAGTTTGGGCAGGAGTTCCCCCATGTAGCGTTCAGTAGTGAGCTCCAAAAGTGGAGAGGGCAGTTTTATACTGTAAAGGTCTTTGTTGTCTCCACACTATTATAGCTAGTATTCTACACAAAGTGAGAGTGTGATTATGTGGTATAGTTGTTCATTGATGGAAAGCCATTTGTTAGGTTTGTCTGATTTTTTGGTTATAGGGTTTTGTTCTCTAGCCCAGAATGGTCTGGAAATCCCAGGCAGTCCTCAAGCTTATGTCAGTTTTCCTTCTTTAGTCTTCCAGGTGCTGAGGTTACAAATACATGTGCCATTGATGGTGTGTGTGCACACTTGTGCATATGTGTGTGCACCGATTTGTGGAGGTCAGAGGTCAACTTGAGGTAGTTGGTTCTGTTCTTTCATCATATAGGTTCTGGGGATTGAATGCGGTTTTCAGGCTCAGTGGCAGGTTTCTTTTATCTGCTGAGCCATCCTGCTAGCCCAGTTTCGGTAGTTTTAATGAATCTACTGAATGTAATAGCTACTGTTTTAGGGTAGGACTTGGTTGCCAGCTACAGTTAAAAGTTCATTCTTGGACTGGAGAGATGGCTCAGCAGGTAAGAGCACTGACTGCTCTTCTGAAGGTCCTGAGTTCAAATCTCAGCAACCACATGGTGACCCATATGGTGACCAACAACCGCCCATAATGAGATCTGATGCCCTCTTCTGGTGGGGCCTCTGATGTCAGCTACAGTGTATCTATGTATAATGATAAGTAAATCTTTGGGCCAGAGCGAGCAGGGACTGAGTGAGCAGAGGTCCTAAATTCAATTTCCAACAACCAGATGAAGGCTCACAACCATCTGTACAGCTACTGTGTGTACTCATATATATTAAATAAATAAATAAATAAATAAATCTTTATAAAAAGAAGTTTATTCCTGTAATGAATTAGATTACTTTTTAGGGAGAAAGGGGCACTCAGCTCATAGTTTTGGAGGCCAGAGGGCAACAGCATAGTACAGATCAAGCTGCATCACATCATGGTAAGAGATGTGAATAACCATATGTTTGTCTGCTTACAAAGCTGTCAGGATTCAGTCATGAAGTTGTAGCTTCCCAAAGCCCCTCTTATGCATATCATAGTCAAATCAGATTCCTTTTCTCTGAATACCATCAAGTAATTCTCTCTGGGTTAAACTACTGCAAGAAACTGGGTGTTATGGCATATGCACAGTCCTAGCACTTGGTAGGCAGATCTCTGTGAGTTCCAGGCCAGCCAGGGCCAGATAGGGAAAGCATGTTTCAGAATGGAAACAAACTACTTGGAGAGTTCAAGGAAACAAAGCACATTCAGATCATAGCAAAACGGTATTCCTGTTGTAATGAGTTGATGTTAAAACTGGAATTCTAGCCGGGCGGTGGTGGCGCATGCCTTTAATCCTAGTACTTGAGAGGCAGAGGCAGGTGGATTTCTGAGTTCAAGGCCAGCCTGGTCTATAAAGTGAGCTCCAGGACAGCCAGGGCTACACAGAGAAAGAAACCCTGTCTTGAAAAACCAAAAAAAAAAAAAAAAAAAAGAGCAAAACTGGGATTCTACAGTATTCATAGTGATGCAAGATTGTGTAGCAGGTATAGGTGCCTGATGCCAAGCTGGACAACTTGAATTAGATCTCTGATACTCAGGTGAAAGTTCTGATGGAAGGATAGAACTGACTCACACAGGTTGTCCTTTGACCTCTGCAGCCTCACTGTGCATATGCACACACACAAATAAATGTAATAAAAATATTAAGGTTAGTCAGGCACTAATGGTGCACACCTTTAATCCCGGCACTTAGGCGGCAGAGGCAGTCTTTTGAGTGTAAGGCCATCCTGGTTTACAGAGTGAGTTCTAGGACAGACAGGGCTACACAGAGAAACCCTGTCTCAAAAAAACCAAAAAAAAAAAAAAAAAAAAAAATTTACATTTATAATTTTGCCTTTAGGGCAAAAGGTAAATAGTAAAGGGGAATCAACAAACTCAAATACAATCTTATTTTTAGATTTTATTCAAGTGAAATATAAACTACAAACATGAAATTGCCCCACTAATGAAACCAGTCCAAGTGTTTTTTTTTTTTTTTAATACACTGAGGTACATTCATGCAGTGGAATGAAGTTTACTATTAAAAATGGACAAATTGGCGCTGGAGAGATGGCTTGGGTTAAGAGCAATTAGTATTCTTGCAAAGGTTCCCAGAACCCATGCAGGCAACTGTCAGCTGCCACTAACTCCAGGGGATCTGATGCTGCCCTCTTCTGGACTCCACAGGCACCTACACTCAATATGTGCACAAACTCACACAGACCCACATATATACACATAATTTAAAATAATAAAATAGGACTGGAGAGATGGCTCTGATTAAGAGCATTTGTTGCCCTGGCAGAGGATCTGGATTCTATTCCCAGTACCCACATGGTATCCGTAGCTGTCTGTAGCTATCTGTTATTCCAGTTCCAGGGAATCCAAGGTTCTCTTGATCTTCTTAGGTACCCATTTGGTAATATGCATATATACATACAGGCAAAACACTCATGCCCATAAAATAAATCTAAAAATCTTTTTAAAAAAGAGACAGACTAGATGCTTCAATCCTACATGGAATGGAGAACAAAATAATCACAGGAGGTAGAGAGAGAGGGACCTGGGAAGGAGAGAGGAGGGGAAGGGGAAAGGGGGAGGCAGGAACGGGTATTGGAAGGGATAGGAGAGAAGTACAGAGGATCAGGAAGTTGAATAGAAACATGTAGCAGTAGGAGATGGGGAACTTGGAGTAGCTATTAGAAAGTCCTAGACTCCAGGAAAGCAAAAGGCTCCCAGGACCCAGTGGTGATGATTTTAGCCTGTCCAAAGGAAAGACAGAGACAAAAATTGGGACAGAGTCTGAAGGAAAGACCATCCAGAGACCATCCCACCTAGGGATCCATTCCCTCTGCAGACACCAAACCTCTACACTGTTGCTGATGCCAAGAAGCGCTTGCTGACAGGAGCCTGGTATGGCTGTTCCCTGAGAGGTTCTACCAGCACTTCACCAATACAGATGCAGATACTCACAGCAAACCATAGGACTGAGCCCAGGGACCCCAATGGAAGAGCTAGGGGAAGGATTTTAGGAGCTGAAAGGGATTGCAACCCTACACAAAGAACAATATGAACTAACCGGACCACCCAGAGCTCTCAGGACCTAAACCAAAGAATATACATGGAGGGAGCCATGACTTCAAATACATATGTAGCAGAGGATGGTCTTATCTGACAATAGTGGGAGGGGAGGGAGGCTTGATGCCTCAGCATAGGGGGATGCTAGAGGGGTGAGATGGGAGTGGGTGAGTGGGTGAAGGAGCACCCTCATAGAAGCAAAGGGGAAGAAGGAGTAGGAAGGGTTGTGGAGGGGTAATTGAGAAGGGGGTTATCATTTGAAAGGTAAATGAATAAAATGATTTTTAAAAAAGACAGACTACTATTTATATGTTGCAATATGGATGAATGTCAGATGAATTCTGAATGAAAGAAGCTATATTCATACCAGTGAAATGATGGTAAAGATGCTTGCTGCCAAGCTTGAGTTTGGTCCCCTGGACCCACATGGTAGAAGGAGAGAGTAGACACTCAAAAGTCGTCCTCTGACCTCCACCTATTCACTGAGCCATGTTCCCACTCTTCTACACACACATATTACAGCAAAAAGTAAACCACACTCAAAGCAGCTACGGACTATATGATCCCATTCTTGTACTGGCCTCTAGTGGGCATGCCATGCCTATCAAGTGGAAAATGTAAAAATATATCTGTGGTTACTGGAAGAGTAGGAGGAGAGAGGAGGAGGAAATTTAGATAGATAGTGGGATCCTATATATTGATTTTAGTAGTATTAAACTATATATTTGCTGGTTTCTTAAAACCATCAATGATGGTTTTAAAACCTTGGGGTTTTTTGTTTGGTTGTTTGGATGCTTGGTTGGTTGGTTGGTTGGTTGGTTGGTTTGGTTTGGTTTGGTTTTTGGTTTTTTGAGACAGGTTTCTCTGTGTAGCCTTGGTGTTCTGAAACTTGATTTGTGGACCAGGCTGGCATCAACACAGATCCACCTGGCTCTACTTCCCAAGTGCCAGGACTAAAGGCATGTGCTACCATGCCCAGCTATTATTTTTAAAGCATTAAGCATAAATATTATACTGGGCATTTGGTCTATAGGAATTACCTCTGGTCAAAAGAGGGATGTTCTTATGACTTCTAGCCTTGTCAGAATCTGGTGTGCTTGTTCTCTAATGACATGAGAAGAGTGACATCTCATGACTGCTTATGAAGAAGAATCATGCCAGCTGTTAATCTCAGAAGGTCATTTTCTCATTCTGGCCAAGGAAGGACAGTACTTCTAAAATAGAAAGAGACTGGCAGAAGAAAACAGGTGCTTTGTAGCAGTCTAGTACTTTAAAATCTGTCCTGCACTTCCCTTCTAATTATATAGTATTACGGTCCTCAAGGATCATTGCTGCCAGTAGCAATTAACTGCGCCTTCTTTGGCACAGTAGAAAATGTTTTAGACTCCTGGGCGGTGGTGGTGCACGACTTTAATCCCAGCACTTGGGAGGCAGAGGCAGGCAGATTTCTGAGTTTGAGGCCAGCCTGGTTTACAAAGTGAGTTCCAGGACAGCCAGAGCTACACAGAGAAACCCTATCTCGAAAAAACCAAAAACAAACAAACAAAAAAACAAAGAAAGAAAGGAAGAAAGAAAGAAAGAAAGAAAGAAAGGAAGAAAGGAAGAAAGAAAGAAAAGAAAATGGTTTAGACTGCATTAGGAGCCAGGATTCCATTGCCAGGTTCAGATCCTGAATTCTCAGGTACTAACTGTTACTGAGTGCATGATACAACCTAGTGATATTACTTAACTTGTCCTGCTCCAGATGCTGCTTTTTAAAATGTGTGTGTGTTGCTGGAGAGGTAGCCCAGTGGTTAAGAGCCCTGGCTACACAATTCCTGGCACCCACATGGCAGCTCACAACTCTGTTACTCCAGTCCCAAGGAATTCAACACCTTTACACAGATAAACATATACAGGTAAAACACTAATGCATAAAATAAAAATAAATAAATTGTAAATAAGTAAATAAAAAAGTGTGTGTAAAATTGTGTGTGTTTGAATCATGTGCATGGGCTGGAATATGTGTGAAAGTCAGAGGGCAACTTCATGAAGTCTTTTCTCTCCTTCCACTTTTGCGTGGGTTCTGAGGCCCAAACTCCAGTCATCAGGCTTCTGCAGCAAGCACTGAGCCATCTCACTAGCCCTCCAGCTGCTTTGTTGTCTTTAAATGGGGATGATGACAGTATATATTGTGGGTGTTGGGAAGAGTTGAGTGTCAGATGCTGAGAGACTTACCTGGCATCTAGTAAGAATAGCCTAATTGTCAGCTGATATTGTTATTGCAGGGAGTGGAAGCAGTGACCCTTTGTCATGTCTTTTAATAACTGGACTGAGTATATGGGAGAAGTAATGGGAAACCATGTGACATCATACCACCACCATCACCACCACCACTACCACCATCACCACTACCATCACCCTTTGTATTTAAATCACCAAGACAGGGTAAAGATAGTGAATGGGAGTGTTGGGATTGTTGGATTAGAATTCTGGCCAGAGGGCTGATGAGATGGCTTGGCGGTTAAGAGCACCGACTGCTCTTCTGAAGGTCCTGAGTTCAAATCCCAGCAACCACATGGTGGCTCACATCCATCTGTAATGAGATTTGATGCCCTCTTCTGGAGTGTCTGAAGACAGCTACAGTGTACTTACATATAATAAATAAATAAATCTTTAAAAAAAAAGAAAAAAGAATTCTGGCCAGCATCTTCCTTACTTTGTGACTCTGGACTATATACTTCAGAAATATACCTCCTTTTTTCTGTTTTATATTTTCAAAATATAAAACAGAAACTTATAGTTTGTAAGATTATTAGATAGACTAGCCACAGATGCTCGTTTTACTATGGACGACAATAAAAGATCCTTGGAGTATTGCCTATCTGCCATTTAAAACATGAAGCACTACCCTCAGCCATCTGAGCACTAGCCAGACATGCCACGCCCCATACAATGAGAGGGGCGGTCTGCTCCCTCCTCTATCTCTTGCTCTTTGTCTTCTTTTTTGCTCTTCTTCTTGTCTTTGCTCTCCCTCTCTTGCTCTTTCTCTCTTACTCTTTGTCTCCTTTCTTGCTTTCTTCCTTTCTCTCTCTTTCCTTCCTCTCCTTTCCTTCTCTCTACTTTACTGGCCTTTCACCTTCTTACAATAAAATATCTCATTTATAAAAAAAAAAAACATGAAGCAGATTACCTTTGCAAACATAGTTCTTGCCATTCAGTATGTGTGTGTGGTCAGTACTTAGCAGTTTAGAGAGGAATCTGAAAGCTTTCCGCTATTTCACTCCCTTAAAGGAGGACAGATTTTGGAGTTTTAAGTTTGCATGCGGATATTGGTGGTCTATCCCTAGTCATGTGCTCAGTGCTTATGGGTGTGTACTTCAGGTTAAAGCACAGGCATGTAGAAAAAA
The DNA here is from genome assembly GCA_019843815.1 of Montemys delectorum. Classification (NCBI taxonomy): domain Eukaryota; kingdom Metazoa; phylum Chordata; class Mammalia; order Rodentia; family Muridae; genus Montemys; species Montemys delectorum. The sequence goes on from JADRCD010221109.1 coordinate 40,980, forward strand.
AGATCATGGGGAGAATGGCCATTTCATTATACTTTTCTGTTGAGTAAAACTGACGTGACCATTTCTGCCCAATTAGGAGCTCTTGTCCCTGGCAAAACGGAAGCGCAGTGACTCTGAGGAGAAGGAGCCTCCTGTGAGTCAGCCTGCAGCCTCATCAGACTCGGAGACCTCCGACAGTGATGATGAGGTGAGTGTGCAGGAGTCAGGCCTTAAGGTTGGCAAGCATTTGATGGAAACCCCTGACTTGGTGATGCTGATTTCTTTGCTTCCTTAAACTAAGACCTGGAAGAAGCTGGTAGGGAAAAGAAATTGTGTGAGCAAAGCTTTAAATTATGGTGGCCATTCTCTATTGTAGAAGGGCCAAGCATTAGTCTTTTCTCTTTTTTTTAAGATTTATTTATTTGAGTGCTTTATCTGTATGTACACTTGCATGCCAGAAGAGGGCATCAGATCCCAGTATAGATAGTTGTGAGCTACCATGTCATTCCTGGGAATTGAACTCAGGACCTCTGGAAGAGCAGATAGTGCTCTTAACCACTGAGCGATCTCTCCAGCCCCCACCTCCCCAGCCCCCAGTCATTTTTTTAAAAGTCATCTTTTAAATACTGCTTTTATGTTAGAAAACTAGTTCTAAGTCAGGCATTGTGGTGCATGCCTATAATTTCAGCATTCAGGAAGCTGAAGCATTGGGATCAAGAGTTCAAGGCCAGCCTAAGTTCTATAGGAGAAAAGTTATATATGCCATTTTTATTTTAGTGATAAATACTTTTAGACACAAAGCTTTCTTTGGGCAGATTGATACGCCATTCCTGAAAGCAATGGTATTGACTTTAGAGGAAGGTAAAAAGCAAGTCAGACAGCTGCTGTTGTCTAAAGCAAGGGAATTTTCTCACATTGTCTAGTAGCAAAAGCAAAGCTTAAAAGATCCAGTATACGGGTGGAAAACTAGGGATAGGTGTTCTCGATTGACTTAAAGAACGTTTCCCCTGCATGGTTTTCTGTACTGAGGGAGAGAGGGAGAGACTATCCTTTTGTTCAGTCTCTTATTCTACAGTCTAAGAGAATACTTTTAACAGTAAATTTAAAAATGTTTATTTAATAACATGAAGTTTAATTAACATAAGTAGTATTTACCACTTCTCATTGTATGTAAATTGAATGCTTGCCTTCTGATTGACTATAGTAATATCCTCTTAGTGTTAAATAAGTAGACCTAAAATTGCTTTCTACAGAAAGAAGTAGTAAATTTTATTCTTTTGCCAGTGCTAATCTATTACAAAATTTGTGAAGCCTGTGAACTAATTTGATTTTGAGTTTTGTGGTTTTAGTGCACTAATAATGCAGAAACATTTTTGTTCTCTTACTGTTTGTTTTGAGATGGTGTTTTCTTCTGCTGTAGCCTTGGTTGCCTGGGAACTCACTATATTGCTGAGACTGGCTCTAAACGCCTGAGTCTACTGATTCTACCTCCCAAATTCTGGGGTTGGAGGCTTGTATCATCACCCCACCCTCCTTTGTCCTTTCTGACTTCCACAGGATTAGAGGCATAGCATGTAGTAGAGTAAATTGTTTCCTGATAAATCTTTTTTTGTTGTTTTTGGTTTTTTTGTTTGTTTGTTTTTTGAAACAGGGTTTCCCTGCGTATCCCTGGCTGTCCTGGAACTCACTCTGTAGACCAGGTTGGCCTCGAACTCAGAAATCTGCCTGCCTCTGCCTCCCAAGTGCTGGGATTAAAGGCATGCGCCACCACTGCCCAGCTCTGATAAATCTTTATACTTAGGGTTCTCTTTGTTCTAGTTACATATATATTCTTTACCTTAGCCAAGCATGGTTTCTTTAACACTGGAGAGGCTGAGGCAGGAGGATGTTGAGTTTGAAACTAGCTGGGACTGTATATCCAGATCCTTTCTCAAACAAAACCGCTTAAACAAAACAATTCATCACTCTTTACCTCAGCTGTTTGTATTTAATGGAGGAAAAGCTTGACTCTTAGGTCACACCCTGTCTGCCTTAGAAAGAAATTTGGAGTGGCTTTTCCCTCTCTAATATTGTTCTTTTAAGTTTTTAATTTTTTTAAATTATATATCTGTGTGTGCATATGTGCACATGTGCATATATGCACTTGAGTGCAAGTGCCTGCAGGGACCAGAAGACAGCATTAGATTCTCCTTAAGCTGCAGAACTACCTGTTGTTGGGGGTAAGGATGAATACCAGCTTTTGTCAGAGCAGCAAAGCATTGTTAACCACTTAGCCATTTCTTCAGCAACCCATAAAATGTTCTTAACTTCTGCTGCAGCCCACTCCTCCCCACACCCACCCCGTCACCCAGCCCACAGGTTTATTGTAACTTTGTGTGACTGATGGGTGTTAACTGTTCTGAAAGATCATCTTTCTACCTAGCGCAGTACAGAGCACTTCAAAGTTAGAGCAAGTGTTTTACTACTTTAGATAGTTAGGAAACATAAAGATTTTCTTTTCCATTTTTCATTTTACTCTGGCACTAGAGAACTCAGTGATAGCACCATGATCCAGAATTAAGCTTGCTGTAGATAGTTTAGGTTGGGTAGGGGATTCCTGAGGAATCTATGAAATAACAAATTTGAAATAGAGGCTATCACCTTGTTTTCTTTGCCGTAATAAATGTGCATCCGCCCCTCTCTCTGGGGAAAAACAGGACTGTGCTGTATTGCTTCTACTTTGCCTTTTGTGTCTTTCCTATTGCAAACCAGCCTTTAAAGGTTTCTGGTTGTTGAAGTGAGATGGAACAGACATGTGCCAGAAGCTTCCTATAGTTCTTAAAACATGCCCCTTTATTTTTGTGTATTTGTTTATTCATAGGTTTGATGTAGCAGTCTTCCCAAGTGCTGGCATTATGAGCATGAGCCACCACACCAGGTGCTTTGTCATTAGTTAGACATGAGTAGACATATAAAGAAATGTTTTGGTCCTCTTGGTTTTATAGTACAGAAAATTGATGAGAACAGTTAATTTTAAGTTTTTAAAATTTTTATTTATTCTGTATAAAGATGAGTGTACGTATGGGTACCCTTACCATGATGCACATGTAGAGGTCAGAGGACAACTTACAATAAGAGTTCTTTACTTCCTTATGTGGGTTTCAGGAGTTAAACTCAAGTCACCAGGCTTGGTGGAACATGCCTTTACTTGCTGAGCCACAAACCATGAACAGCTAATTTAAAAGGTAATGGGAGCTTGGTATGGGGCCGCAACTTGTAATCCAGCAACATGATCAGGAGTTCAGGTCATCTTTGCCTACTTTTAAGTTTAAGGCCAGTCTAGCTGCATGAGATCCTGTCTTGCAGAGGCTTGGTGAGGGAGCTAATGAGTAGTTTATCTCAAGGAGTAAGCACTCTGATTTTAGAGCAAGAGAACAGCTACTTGATTGATATGGAGATAGGAGATGGAGAGACATTATAAGAGTTTCCTATGTAGAGGAAGATATATGTACTTAGTAAGTAGAAGATCCAATAGGTGAGGGAATAAGTGGATGTTCTGTGTGTATTATTGTTTAAGGGGAAATCCTAAGTTTAATAAATATATTGATGTATCATTTGGGGTAAAGATTTTTTTTAAGATTTATTTATTTATTATATGTAAGTATACTGTAGCTGTCTTCAGACACACCAGAAAAGGACATCAGATCCCCTTACAGATGGTTGTGAGCCACCATGTGGTTGCTGGGATTTGAACTCAGGACCTCTAGAAAAATAGTCAGTGCTCTTAACTGCTGAGCCACCTCTCCAGCCCTGGGGTAAAGATTCTTGAGATACAATAGAAATTAATTAGCATGGCCTTTTCTGTTTCATATGGACCAAGCCTCAGAAACTGGAAAGAATACTTCAGTGGCTGAAAGTCATAACACTTTGACTTCAGTACACGAAAAGAGGAAAGGATAGAGAAAAACAGCCTTAGTGGAAATTTTGATCTCCTTTTTCCAACATAAAAGAGTATACTAAATTTCATAGAACAAGGGTTTTGTTTTGTTTTAGAGATAGCGTCTCCTTATGTAGTCCTGACTGTCCTTAAACTTGCCTTGTAGACCAGGCTAGCCTCAAATTTACAGAGGTGTGCCTCTACCTTCTGGATGCTGGGATTAAATGAGTGCACCACCACTCCATATTGTTTTGGCTTTTTGAGACAGGGTTTATTATATCGCAGTCTGGCTTTAAACTCACTATGTAGCCAAAAGGAACTTGAACTATTTAATTTTTATTTTAAATTATGTATATGTGTGTGTAGGTGTGGTATATGCGACTAAGTGCAGTTCTGGTAGAATCTAGAGACATCACATCTGGAATTGGATTTAAACCACTCATGTGGGTGCTGGAATCAGGTCCTCTATGAGAACAGTGTGTACTTTTATTCAATGGGCCCTCTCTCCAGCCTAAGTTGAGCTTTGGATCTTAATGTCTCTGGTTATGATCTGCTGGAGACCAAAACCTGGGCTTCCTGCATGATAAGTAAGTACTCTACCCACTGAGTTCCTCCCACAGCTAGAACATGGTTTGTAATGAGCTTGAAACCTTTGTTATTCTGTCTCCTTTTAGTCTCATGTTATCCAGAGTAAACGGTCAAGTCACTGTGTCACTTGTATTTTATATATAAGCAGGAGATGCAGGTTAAATGCCTGGCTCTTTTCCAGTCCATTTGACCCAGTTCCAGCACTGTTTTTACTAGTCTAGCTGTTATTCTTGAACATTATTTACTTGAAATGTTTTTATTTCATATATAAACTTAATTTAGAACCAGCATGGAGCTCCATAATCCCTGTGCTGAGTGAGTTAGGGCAGGAGCTCATTCTTGGCTATGTAGTGAATTTGAGGCCAGTCTGGGCTATTTGAGACCCTGGCTCAAGGGGGTGGGGGGTGTTTTAGCTCAAATAGTTTCTGCTTTGTATCCCAAGACCTAGGTGTGTAGGTATTTTTGCCTCTTAGAGATGCTGTCTGAAATCTTGAAGTTTCTTTGTTCTCCTGCTATCAGAATTTTCACAGTACTCAGTATGTCAAGGCTACCCAAGTCTGAAGCAACCACTTCCTTCCATCTTATGTTCCATCCCATCTTTTGTCTGAGTGTTTGGAAGGAAACTGGCCCCAGGCTGCTTGTAACATCCACATAACCTCTGATTTGTTATTTAACTGCTGCCCATTAAGCTATTACCTCAATGAGAGTCAGGCTGTAATCTGTTTTATTAAATAAGAAACGTCTTTCCTTTGCTTTCTTTGCTGCATATTTATATAAACATTTGTCTAGTGTTGTGTGTGGCGTACGTACCAGCAGGATGTCAGTATGTATGACACCTGACTGATAACCCAATCCTCCTTTTTCCTTTGGTGGTTTGTGGGTAGCTGTTATTGGGGATGCTCTGACCTCTGTACTCAGTTCAGATGTGGACCGGGGCCTTTGCACTAACATAAGCTTGCATTTACTCTTTAGTTTCTCTGATCCTTGCAATCTTCAGGATAAAAGTAAACAAAGTTTAGAAACCATGACTTCTTAGATACCTCTCTTGTGGCTGTTAGTATCTAGAATAACAAACGCAGAGCCCTCCTGTCAAACACCCAGTTCATATAAAAATCCCATAATGCTAAGGATCTTAGAGACCATCTGGACTCCTGTATTCCTAAAATAAGAAAATGGAGGCTTGACCTTTTGACAGGTAGCAACAGAGCTACCCCTTCACTACTGCCTCAGTCCCCAGACAAGTCAGGAAACATAGCTCATTCCTTTACTTCTTCCTTCCTGGAGAAAGCATTAGGACATCAATTCTGTCCTGTTTGCCCTCACTCCATTTACTGTTTCACTCTGACAATGAAAGACTTCATTTGTCCTCTGTTGGGAGTCAGGAGAGTAAGGATTTTGAAGGGACAGGTGAGCAGTCTCTAGCATAAAGGCTGGAATAAGATATTTCTGTATCGTTTCTCTTTCCACAGAGTCTTGACTGTTTTCCCTTGTACTTTAATAGAACCTGTATTTTGGGAGACTGGATATTGCACAATATTTAATATATGTGTTTAGGCCAAAACCATAGGAATATCTGATTTATAGATTTTAATGTAAAATACTGCAAGTATGATCTATTCTCCAGGGGCAAAAAAAAAAAAA
>JADRCD010221111.1:24062-69017 GCA_019843815.1 Montemys delectorum
GAAAGAAAGAAAGAAAGAAAGAAAGAAAGAAAGAAAGAAAGAAAGAACTTTTCTGGGCTGGAGGGATGGATGGCTCAGCATTTACTGCTCTTCCACAGCACAAAGGTTCAATTCCCAGTAGCCACATGGAGACTCACAACTGCCTGTAACTACAATTTTAGGAATCCAATGCCCTCTTCTGGCCTCTGCAGGCAACAGACACATGGTGCACATAGGCAAAACATCCATGTATATTAAATAAATAAATAAATAAATAAATAAATAGATTAAAAATAGTTTTTAATCTATTTTTATTTTTAAAGACTTATTTATTTCATTTAAATGAGTGCACTGTAGCTGTCTTCAGACACACCAGAAGAGGGCATCAGATCTCATTACAGATGGTTGTGAGCCACCATGCGGTTGCTGGGAATTGAACTCAGGACCTCTGAAAGAGCAGTCAGTGCTCTTAACCACTGAGCCATCTCTCCAGCTCTTAATCTCTTTTTTATTGTTTCTTGGTTTTGTTTTGTTTTGTTTTTTGTTTTGTTTTTGTTTTTTAAACAAGATCTCTCTGTGTAGCCCTGACTAGCCTGAAACTCACTATGTAGACCAGGCTGGCCTTGAACTCTTAGAAATTCAACTGCCTCTGTCTCCTAAGTTCTGGGATTAAAGGCATGCTTCATTACAAACGGATTTTTCTTTCTTTTAAAAAAAATTGCATGTACATATGTGTATGTATGTGTACACAGGCACACATGTGTGCATGCGTGCCATGGTGTGTGTGTGGTGGTCAGAGGACAACTCACAGAAGCTAGAATCCAGGAGATTAACTCCATGTTGCTTGTGGTCTCCTCACCTTTCTTTCTTATACAATCCAGGGCCACCTGCTCAGGAGTGACCCTGCTCCTGATGTCCTGGGTTCCCCCTCCCCCCTCCTCCAATCACTAATCCAGAAAATGCCCCCATAGACTTGCCCACAGATCAATCTTATAGAAGCGTTTCTCAGTTGAGGTTCTCTCTTTCCATATGACCTTAGCTTGTGTCATATTGACAAAAACAAACAAAACAACCAGCACACCCACATACCTGGGAACCCAATATCTCCTCATCTGTGTCCGTTGGGATTCACAGATACACGTGAACTTAATCTCAACCGAGTTGTGTTCCAGGGTCATTAGGAAGACACTCCAAGTGGATTCTAAGGACTTAAATGCACCACAGGTGTCTATAGAGGCTCCAGAGCAAGGGAGGGTTCCAGCTTGGGACCTGCCAGAAAGCAGGGGGTACTGGGAAGGGCTGGGAGAGCTGGGGAAGCATGCTAACTGGGGGAGTCTGATAACTGCCAGAGGGCCACCTAGAAAGGATGTGAGGGTCAACAATGACCTCAGGAAACCACATCCAGGAAAATCTGAAGGAGACAAGCTGAAAATGGAGCTACAAGGCCAGGTCTGCAGCTAGCTGCTAAGGTTGGTCCTCCAGAGGAGCCAGCTGTGCTCTGCAATAGCCCTTTCCTTCTGGGTTGTGGCATTCAGCCCGCCATTTAACATCCCCAGAGTTCAAGACTTCAACTGTGTAAGCTCTTGCCTACTGGTCCCACCTCTCTGCTGCAGCAGATGTAACAATCTGCAAAGCAGATGTAACAGTAGCATCTGCTTCTTCGGCTGCAAAGGTGATATGTGGAAGGGTCTTGGGCAGGGAATCATGTGCTTTGTCAATCTTCCCTGGTGTCTCCAAGGCCGCTGGGCTGGTATTTCTGCCCCTATCTACCAGTCATCAGCACGTGCCTCATAGCATTAAACACCGTCCTGGCTTGTTTGATGTCTACTTAACACAACCTAGAATTGTTGGGAAAAGGGACTCTCAATTGAAGAAATGCCTCCATCCAATTAGCCTTCAGACAAGCCTGTGGTGCATTTTCTTAATTAGTGATTGATATAGGAGGGCCCAGCCCATTGTGGGTAGAGCCATCCCTGGGCTGGTGGATTCTATAACACAGCAGGCTGAGCAAGTCATGAGGAGCAAGGCAGTAAGCAGCATCCCTCCATGGCCTCTGCAGCAGCACCCCTCCATGGCCTCTGCATCAGCTCCTGCCTCTAGGTTCCTGCCCCAAGTTCCCTCAGTGATAGATGTAATGTGGAATGATAAGTTGCTTTTAGTTACAATGTCTGTCACAGCAATACTAACCCTAAGACATGGTTCTAATGGCTTTAATCCCAATGATTAGCCACTATAACAGAAGGAGTTATAAGTAAGACCAATTTAAAAGGAAACCGAGGCTAGAGTAAGAAGCTCAGAAGTCTGAGGTAAGATTTGAACTCAAAACCAGACACACCTAGGACCCAGGAGTGTTTACATCTAAGAATCCCCAAGATCACTTCATATGCTACCCAGGAGACATTTTTCTTCCCATGGTATGTTTTATTGTGTGTCAGGAAAACTTAAGTCTCTTATAGGCAGCAGGGATGTAAATTTTCATTTTAAAATGAGTATTTCTAGCATGGTGGATGGAACACACACGCCTAGCGCTGGGGAGGTGGAGGCTGGAGGCTCACAGACGTCAAGAGTCCTGCTCTCTGTGGCAACGTGGATAGACCTCAGACACACTATGCTAAGCCGAGGAAGCCACAGTCAGATGTAAACATTGCAGGAGCCTACTCACAGAAATACCCAGAAAAAACATGTCCACAGGGGTAGAGAGCCGAGCTGGGGTTGCAAGAGGCTTGGAGAGGACCATGTAGGTAGAAACTGACTTCATTTGGGGATCGACAAAGATGTTTTGGAACTAAATAGTCAACTTTTCTGAACTGTTCTCTTGACAACGGCGCCTTTGATGGCATGTCACTAAGTAAAATGGAAATTAAATTTGGAATTAAAAATGGAATTAAATTAAAATGAAGTTAGCACTTCATTTTGAGATCAGGGCCTCGGGTAGCTCAGCCTGGCCTCAGAATTGCTGTTTTAGCTGAGCATGATCTTGAACTCCTGTCTAGCGTGGCTCTGCTTCTCCAGTGCTAGGATGATGCACATGTGCCACAGCACAGTTTATGCAACGCTGACGACCAACCCCAAGGCTTTGTGCATGCTAAGCAAGCACTCTGCCAACTAAGCTACGTTCCTGACTCCCATCGTCAATGCATTTAAAGAAAAATATGAAGTCAGTAAATAGCACAGGAGGAATGCTGGTAAGACAAAATAGTAAGGCGATAGTAACTTAGAAAATACGGTAGTGCTGCTGTATTACGTGCGGAAGGCGCAGACAGCTCCTAAGGGGCTGAGTGAAAGTCTAGTCCCTAACTGCTCTCCAGTCCCCTGCAGCCAGTTTAGTGCTAAAAAAAAAAAAAAAAAAAAAAAAACTTGTTGAGTTTAGCTCTCAGCCCAGCTTAGTTAATTGAGTTAAGGCGAGCTGAGCCAGTCTTTGTAACATCACCAGCTGGCTGGCCTGGAGGCGCTCCAAATGAAAGATGCTGAGAATCCTGCGCTTGCTCCCGTGCTGCCTTGCTGCCGCAGGTGGGCTCAGGAGTGGGCAGGCCTCCGCTTACCTGACTTACCCTGATCCTGCTGGAACCTCAGGAACCCGGCTGCTTTATTATAATAGAGCTGTTCTCTCTGGTCAATCCCCTGCAGGAGGTTGTTGAAATATCAGACAAAGTCAATCAAGAGGCCCTGGAAGAAACTGGGAATTCGGTCCATCTGGGGCTAGGGATTGACCGTGCCCTTCAGAGTGTGTCCAACCTGTGGCCTGCAGGCTATGAATGTGTTCCAACAGGAAATTGTAACTTACTTAGGATAGGGTGGGATTCTGCAAATGCAAGTGGGTGAGATGCGTGTGTGTGTGTGTGTGTGTGTGTGTGTGTGTGTGTGTGTGTGTGGTATGTACATGTGCGTGTGCCTGTTTGTGTCTGTGCATGTTCATGTGAGTCCAGGTGCATGTGTAGAAGTCAGGACAACCTTGGGGGGGGGGTGTCAGTCTTTGCCTTCCCTCTTGTTTGAGGTAGATGGAGTCTCTTGCTCACCACTGTGTATTCCAGCTCAGCTGACCCTGGGGCTTCTGGGGATTCTCTCCTCTCACCTCAAAGTAGGCTGGGGTTACAGATGTGTGAAGGCACATTCCACTTTCTGTGAGATCAGGCCCATATGTGTATAAAGCAAAGGCTTTTTATCTAGTAAGTCTAGTAAGCCAGCTACTCAACTCAATAGTGTATGTGTGTGTGTGTGTGTGTGTGTGTACATACACGTGTGTACGTGCGCACATGTGCATATGCAATTCGATTGCACAGCCTTCAAGTGTTAACTTTGTAGAGCACAGCATTGCATTGAAAAGTCAAAAGGCTGGCCATGCAGCCAGGGCCTGGGCTTGCCAAGGCTCTCTTGTACTTAGCCTGCGTCCAGCTTTTTTACCTAATCAGATTGCCTGGGTTGAACCTGACAAAGTGCTCAGCCAAATTTATTCAGCCATGTGCTCTCTCTCTCTCTCTTTCACACGCGCGTGCGCACACACACACACACACACACACACTCTATCTGTCTCTATTTTTGTCTTGTCTTCTCTTTCTCACTCTCTGTCTTTGTCTCTGTCTGTCTGTCTGCCTATCTCTCTATACACAATGAAGATAATCACAACTGGAAGGAAGAGAACAGGTGTCAAGTGTGCGGGCAGCTACTGGAGCACTGGGGACTCACGAGGGGTGGGGTCCTAATAACCAGCTACACTGAGCATGGCAGAGAGCAGTCTTTGGAGCACCCGATCAGGGCTGGTGTTCAGGGACCAGCTGTTTGTAAACATTTCCGAGTGGAGGAAGCACGTGACTTACGGCCAGCCTTTCAAAGAGTGAAGTAGGCTCTGAGTGGGACCGGAAAGCAGGCTCTGGCTGCTTGGATCCTAGCTCCAGGGTGAGCGTGAACTATAGATGATAGCTAGAGAACCAAGCACGGTTCAGAGGTCTCCTCTGGTTTTGCTCCAGGTGTTGCTCCACTGAGGAAGATGTGAATCTTAGGGTGACACAGCAGCAAAGGCAGGGTGGGTGCAATCCCCACTCAGAAACCTGCAACGCCTGCACAGGTTCCTAGAGGGCAGGAGGCTGCTATGAGGAGGCGGGGAGTTTCACATTCCCCTGGGAACTGTTAACCATGTTGTGAACTCCAGAAAAGACAGCTCCTGATTTTCAGACTTAATCTAGAGTTCTTTGCTTTTATCAAAGTGTCTGCATAGACAGAAGAAACTCTGGACATCCCCAAGTGACCTGGGGTCACTGCCTCGGCTTCACTGGCCCCCACTCTGGACATCCCCAAATAACCTGAGGTCGCTGGCTTGGGCTTCACTGGCCTCCTTCCCCCAGCCTACCACGTGCACATCTTCCTGTCTCCCCATTCTCCTCATTTAGCATTTGTTCACCCCTTCTGGAGGAACACCCCAGTCCTTTTGGGGGAGTCTCTCTCACCTGTTCATATGGTTTGTCTGGACTTTGGCTGAAGCTAAAGGCCCAGAGCCTTGTTCGCATCACTTCAGTCACTGCTGGCAAGTGAGCAGAGCCTAGCAGAGTCCTCTGGCCTCAGCCCCGGGACTTCTGCAGAGAGCACCAGGAGAAAGAGAGATTTGCCCCTGAGGCGTAGAGGTCCTATCTAAGCAAGAAACCAGAACAAGGCAAACCCAAGCCAAACATGTGTAGGGGACATATTTCTAGACATTTTCACTGAGGACTTGGATCCAGCCATGACGGAAGCTCTTCCAAGCCTCACTTTTGATGGTAACAATCCCAACCATTTTGTCTTTGGCAGGGGCCCTTTTATGTCAGGATTGGGTCATTTTGCAACTGAAACCTCATGACTAATACTCAGGTCGCTTAACCTTTCTAAGTTCCTGTTTTCCCATCCACCAAGTGTCTCTAAAAATCTGTACAGCATTCCTTTAACAAATCTAAAAAAACGTATACATCATATACACAGCACCAAGGAGATATTGGTTATGAGAGCTTTTAAACATTTTCTCAGTTGGGGTGTGTCTCTGTGTGTGCACATATGTTAGGGGGGTCAGAGGTCGACATTCGGGTATCTTTCTCCATCACATTTTACCTTGTGTTTAGAAACTCAATCTCTTATCGAATCTGAGTTTTGGGTTTCAGCAAGGCTGGCCAGCCAGCCACCTCCAGGGATCAGCCCATCTCTGTCCCTCTCTGCTGGGGCACTTACTAGTTTTAAGGCAAACAAAACAAGGGTGGTTAGTGTCAGTCCCACTTTAATGTACAAAAGAGGAAGAGTGTGACAGACAAACGTCTGCTACAAACAGGAATGGAGATAGTGGAAGGAAGCCACATGCTAGCCAGAAATACCAGGGGCATCACAAGCAGGGTCTCCACATTGGAGCTTACTGTTAGATTCAAGGGAGATGACAAAAGTCCTACTGTGGAGGCTGGGTCAGCAGGGAGCCCAAGGGCATATGCGCCACCAGCTTGGCAAGGCCACAGAAAACCTCTAGGAGAGTGTGTGTGTGTGTGTGTGTGTGTGTGTGTGTGTGATTGTGGAGTGAGTGTATATGTGTATGTGACTGTGTAAGTGTGGAGAGTGTATATGTGACTGTGTGTAAGTGAGTGTGTTAAGTGTGTAGGGTAACTGTGTAGGTATATGTGAGTATGTGTGACTGTGTAAGTGTGTGGGGTAAGTGTGTGTGTATGTGAGTGTGTGGGGTATTTGTGTATAAGTGTGTAGGGTGAGTGTGTGTATGTGACTGTGTGTAAGTGTGGGTGAGTGTATATATGTGCCTATGTGTAAGTGTGTATAAGTGTGTATGTTTGTGAGTATATATGACTGTGTATAAATGTATAAGTGTGTGTGTGTGAGAGAGAGAGTGTGTATGTAACTGTGTATAAGTGTGTGGGGTAAGTATATGTGTATGTGACTGTGTATAAATATGTAAGTATGTGGGGTGACCGTGTAAATGTGTAACTGTGTTGGGTGACTGTGTATAAGTGTGTAGGGTGTGTGTATGATTATGACTATATGTAAGTGTGTGAGGTGAGTGTGTGTGATTGTGACTGTGTATAAGTGTGTGGGGTGAATGTGTGTGATTGTGACTGTGTATAAGTGTGTGGGGTGAGTGTGTGTGATTGTGACTGTGTGTAAGTGTATGGGGTGAATGTTTATGTATGTGTGAGTATGTGTGCACATGACAGAAGGATTGGGGGGAGGGGTCCAGAACTCTTGAGCAAGCATCTGGGTTCCTAGCCAGCTTCATGCGTGAGGACATGTCATCCTGGGGAGAACATTCTAGCCGCCATTGGCCTGCTCAGGAACACCGAAACCCGAAAGTCCCCACCTTCCCTGTCACAGCTGCTGCACAGAATACACGGAGGAGGGGGATTTCCCACCTAATATTTCCCAAACCACTCAAATGTTTCATTTCCCATTGCCTGCCAGCCCCTCTCGGAGCTCAACGGTCGATGCACAGCAGACGTGGGCTCTTCCCCCAGGGCCCCAAAGTGCTGTCTCTTGCTTCTCTTTCATGTGGGGAAGCTGGTACTGGCAGGATGCAGACTTGGCCAAGGAGTAAGGTTTATTAGTCAGTTAGTGATGCATAGCAGCGGAGGCCTAGACTGGGTTGGGGATCAGGCTTCATGCTTCCACCATAGCTGCCGATGGAACTACTGTGACAGAGAGGAATTCCTCCGAGAATCTTAATACTTACATATGCTCTGCAGCTGCCTGTCTCTTCCCAACCCACCCTGGCCTCGAACTTGCAGTGTAGCTGAGGGTGCTGTGAGGTGATCCTCACCTCAGCACTGGGATTACAGGCTCTCACTACCACACTTGGTTTATATGTGCTGGGGATCGAACCCAAGGCTTTGTGTGGGGGAGAGCAATACCCTATCAATTGAGCGACACTCCCAGCTCATCAATGTTCCACTTTTGTCTTAAACATTTGCTTATTTATTTGTCATTTGTGTGTAAGTGTGCCAGCTTGCAGGTTGTGGAGGTCAGGGGACAACAGTACAGGAGTTAGTTCTCATCTTCTAATATGTGGGCCCGTGGAGGAACACGGCTCGTCAAGCTTGGTGGCAAGGACCTTTTTTTACCTGCTGAGACATCTTGCCCATCTTGATTCACTTTTAAGCAAACGTCTAAACGTAAGGGGCCGGAGTGATGGCTCAGCATTAAAAAGCAATTACTGCTTATTCTTCCAGAGGACCAAATTCTGGTTCCCAGAATCCACATGGTGACTCACAACTCTCTGTAACTCCACCTCCAGGACACCCTCCTCTGGCCTTCTTGGGCACCATGTACACATAGGGTGCACAAACATACTTGTGGGCAAGACACCCACACACATAAAAGAAAACTAAGACTTAAAAATCTGAATTTATGGGCTGGAGTGATGGCTCAGCAGTTAAGAGCACTGACTGTTCTTCCAGAGGTCTTGAGTTCAATTCCCAGCAACCACATACTAGCTCACAACCATCTGTAATGGGATGCGATGCCCTCTTCTGGTGTGTCTGAAGACAACTACAGTGTACTCACATACATATGATAAATAAAATATCTTTAAAAAAATAAAAATCTGAATTTAAAACATTTTTCCCCTGGCCTAGGTACTTTGATGGAATTTCATGTTGTATTCCCATACACAGTGTTCATAAAATATAACTGGTATTGGTGATGTATGAATGAATAGATGGACTGAAAAATACCTGTTTTAAGGAAAGCAGAGTTTTGGGGCATTTGGAAATCCAGGTATAAGAAGCTTGATAGGCCAGGCCTGTAATTTGGGATTCTAAAGCATCAGGCTCACAAGTTCATGGTCAGCCTGAGCAATTTAGTGAGACTCTGTCTCAAATAAGATGTAAGAAGAGTCCCAGCACTTGGGAAGCAGAGGCAGGCAGATTTATGAGTTCAAGGCCAGCCTGGTCTACAGAGTGAGTTCCAAGACAGGGCTACACAGAGAAACCCTGTCTCGAAAAAACAAAACCCAAAAAAAACAAAAACAAGATATAAAAAAGAGGACTGGTATATGACTTGGGGTAAGGTACCTGCTCAGTATATGTAAGGTCCTGAGTTCAAATCTAGTATTGAGAAGAAGGAAGAAGACAAGATGGTGGAGGTGGCTACTGCAGCTGGGCATGCTAGGACAACTTGGCCTGGTGATAGGACTTGGCTTGGAGTCACATACTTACAATACAGGTGGAAGTTGTGGCAGGTAGGAGGTTGGGGGTCAATCTGGGCTACAAACAAACACGAGATACCAATAAGAGAGAGCTACCTGTGCACAGGAGCCCATGGTCTAGGTGGGGCAGAGTTTACAAGCAAGAGGCATTCACAGAGACTGGGATTTGTGCCCAGGGCATTGATTGGAAGGTTAAGTAGGAATTACCAGGCAGATACACACATTCGGCCCATTACCGGTTCCTATGTCCTGTAGCACCGGGCAAGGGCGGGTGCGGGGGAGGAGCAGGAGCTATTTCTGTGGGGATGCCTCGGGTGAAATGCCTGTAAACATCCCCTCTCCGGGACTGCGCTCTGCTCTGCAGAGGTTGCCCTGGTAATGAGTTTAACTCTCTTGCTATTCATTCAGCCATCCGTGAAAGCCACAAATATTTACCGAGCACTTAGGATGTGCCAAGTGGAGGCTGGGGACGCTGGGGACACAGAAGTGCCTGCCATCAACCCGTCCCTTGCTTTCTGGAGTTCTCATACCAGCGGAGTCGTTAAGCAAACACAATACAAGGTACCGTAAAGACGGGTGAACCACGTGCTCGAGGATCGGCCCGCCCCTCCAATGCCGGTCATCCACCTGATTCAGGTGCACTACGGGAATAAATGAGAGTCAGAGCCGGTGTGGCGAGACCTCGGGCAATGACCAGAACTGACAGCTTCACTTCCCAGTTTACGAGACACATTTTTAGATCAAGGAGATCCCAGACTGTACCGGCCAGACCAAGACAGCCCTGTCAGCTTAGCAGTTATTTCCTGCCTTTCTCAGGGGAGGCCCGAAATCCCATTTCACAAGAAAGGCCTGAGTTGCCCTCGCCTGCTTACACGGCACCGGTCAAGATGGGAAAGTGGGCCCAGAGAGAAGTCTCACCAGGTTAAAGTGGCTTGCTGCCAACCCTGACAACCTGAATTGAGAGAACCAATTCCCACAAAGTTGTTCTGTAATCTCCAACACACACATACACGTGTACACTAAAAGGAAAAAAAAAAAAAACTTGGACGGGGGAGGAGCCTGAAAAGAGATAGAAACATAGGAAAGCAAAGGGTTTTCTTATCTTCTCTACACAAGAGGGCAAAATGTCACCAGGAAGAGAAACATACGGCCCAGAAAGCGAAGGCTGGGGACTTGTGATAAGGGTCAGGGATCCCAATCTGCATCACTGACGGCACGTCGTCCCTGACATCAGTATTGCCCATGGGCAGAGAACTCCCAGTTTACAGATATAGGCAGAGCTGGTAGGAAAGAACTCAACAGCAGGAGACAGAACTCGAAACCCCAGTTTGCCCTGATTCTTGGACCCATGGAGCTCCTACTGGGCAGAAGTTTGTCCTCTGGATGGCCTGGGCTGACTCCAGCAGCCGGGTGCTGGAGAAGGTGGCCTAGAGGCAGAGCCTAGGGGCTGAGCTTGCAGAAATGGCTGCAAGAGGAACCGTGGCCCTGCCCACTCACTAAATTTAAAAAAAAAAAAAAAAAAAAAACCAACAAGGTGACATCCAGGACAAAAACCCTGTCCTCTTCCTGCGTTGGCCTCTGTCACACAATAAATAACACCTTAGAGGAGGGTGGCCTGAGCCAGGCAGTAAGTGATACCGCTGTCAGTCCAACCGTCCTGTTGGAAGAAACACACTGTAATCATGCCTGAGAAAGACATTTGGCAAATGAGTTCCCATTTTCACATTGGATTGTGCTGAGCATATCAATTTCCCGCGGGCCGGCCAGCGTTGGGGATGTGTAATTGATTGCCCGCGTTATAATAAACAAGCCGTGACAGGCGATCATTCATCACGGGCCGCTGAACGTTCCAGCGACGCCAGGAGAGAGGGAGCGCGGGAGCCAAGGGAGCGGAGAGGAAAGCAGCACCCGGGAGGGCGGGGAGAGGGGACGCCTGGGCCGTAATTCTTTTCATTATCTAATTTGTTCTTACTGGCCAGGGTCCTCCCCCACCCCCTCCCCCAGGAGGCCTAGGGGTTGGAGGGAGACGAGGGGCGGGGCGAGATGTAATGTGGGAGGTTTGTTCTGGAAAGCGAGGGAGGGGTGTGTGCACGCAGGACTTAGCTCCTTCAAGACCCCGCCTCCAAAGGATGCGTCAGAAATTTAAATTTAAAATAAGACAAAAGAAACAACAAGGGTGCAGTAAAAGACAAACATACTGACGAGTCCTTTTATTGAAGAAAAGAAGAGCGTCAGAGTTGGCACTAACTGAGGCTCTGGCAATGAATCCTGGTCTCTCTCGGCCTCCCACCCCCTCCCCCGGACTCTGAAGAGTGAAGTTTCAAGGCGTGGAGCAGTGGGGAGGGAGTGAAGGGAGCTGGCGGGAGCCCTCAGGCCTCACCCTGTCAATTAGCAACCGCTTCGTAGCATCCCCTCAACCCTCCAGGGTACTAAATGCAACCCTCCAAGGGCCAGGGGTGGAGGGGTGGAGCCTGTGCTGACGGAGGTGTGGTTTACATGGGCGTGGTCATGTTAGAAAGGGAAAGGCAAGAATAATAGAAAGCGTGGGGCTTCAGAGTGGCTTAGTATTCCTGGTTAGTATTGGCTTTAATTTTATCTTTAATTGGTTGGCCAATGTGGTGTCCATCTTTAGTCTCAGCATCCGAGGCAGAGGCAGGCAGATGTGCATGGAAAGTTCCAGGTCACCTAGAGCTACATAAGAATACCGAATCTCAAAAAAAAAATTGTTTTTAATTAGATTTTAATTTGGTGGTGTGCACGTAGACTAGAGAACAATTTGAGCAAGTCTCTCCTCCCACTTGGTTGGCCCTAAAGGTCCCTCTCAGGCAATCTGGCTTGGCTGCAAGCACCTTGCGGCATGAGCCATCTCAGCCTGTTATCTTCGAGGTGATGGAGAGGTGGAAGTTCCAAGACTCTCCAAGGACTTGTATCTGAACAGCTCACCAGCCCCCAATATGGCTGCCCTTCCTGCAAAATCTGTCTTGTCTCCAAAGGAAGAACTGCTCATCTGGAACCCTCAAGAGTTTATGGAGGTAGCAGAGAAAATGTGTGTACATGTCTATCCCCAGAGCAGCACTCACTGCCTATGAAGTGGATCCTGGGTGCCTGGTGTTGCAGGGGAGAAATCGAGGCACAAAGAAATGGACGAGCTATAAGAAAAAGCTAAAATGTGGACTTGACAGAGTAGCCTTCTAAAATATATATGGGGCTGGAGCGATGGCTCAGTGGTTAGTCACTGCTCTTCCCAAAGGGTCCGAGGTCAGTTCCCAGCACCCACACCAAGTGAACAGAACCCTAGGCACTCACTGTCTAGCCCTGCCCACTCCAGGCCATCATCCATCTCCTTTCTGTCTCTGTGGATTCACCCACTGGCTGTTACAGGAGCAAAGTCTGTGGTGAACTATTGTGTCTGTATTTTTGTTTGTTTATTTGTTTCCTCGTGTTTTTTTTTTCTAGACAGGGTTTCTCTGTGTAGCCCTGGCTGTCCTGGAACTCACTCTGTAGACCAGGCTGGCCTCAAACTCAGAAATCTGCCTGTCTCTGCCTCCCAAGTGCTGGGATTAAAGGCATGCCCCACTGCCCGGCTTGCTTTGCTTTTTCACTTAATGGGATATTGACAAAGTTCACTGGTGACATAGCCTGCATTGGGAAATCATTCCTTTTATGGCCAGGTGATATTCCGTTGCATGCCTAGACTTCGGATATTGATCCATTAGCTGTTGTTGGGCATGGAGGCTGTTTTTCACCTTTCAGCCAGAGTGGATGCCTCCTAGAGACACGTTTGATCATCAGTTCTCAATTCTTTGGGGTATATCCTTGGGAGAAGACTTGCTTGACCATGTAACTCAGCATTCAGCTCGTTACAGAATTGCCATCCTTCCAACAACACTTGCTGGTTTCCATTTGTCTTGTGATTGCCTTCCAGGTGGGTGCACCGGGATCCACTGTGTGGCTCTCTTTCCCTCCTTCCAAGTCACAATGTCTAACCTAGAATCTGTCCTCATGTGGCATCTTCCTTCCCTCTCCCATTGGATCTCACTCACCCTCACCTCCAGGCTGGACCATATCCCTCTGATGTACATCTTGTCTCCACAGACTCCTTTGTGTAGCTCCCAGTTGGCTCTTGTTTTACATTTAGAGACAGAAATTTCACTGGATTAGCCCAAGCCTGCCTCAGCCTCTGGAACACTGGGGTGACAGGTATGTGTCACCACTCCAGCCTTTGGGGCTTGGATCTCTGTTTCCTTATGCTAACTGATTAATGTTCGCCCTCTAGACTTATCTAGAGCCTCCCCTAACCTATTTGTCACTTACTGTGTCCCTAACATAGTCCCTGGTAGACTAGGTATCTGGTGAATGGGCAGAATGGTGATGCCCAAGTTCAGATTCTTGTGAAATCCCCCCCTCCCTTTTTTTTTTTTTAATCACAAACTGCAATGCCTCGGGAACTGAACAGCTCACTTTGATGTAAGGAATCTGGAGAGCAACAGGTTCTCTGCTAATGCTGTTCTCCAGAGCCTGCATGGATTTGACCAGGGGTCCTCAGGTTGTGTGGATGTTCTGTTTGTTCTGTCCTATGTACTTCTGAAGATCCAGGCAGATGGCAAGATATTGATCCATGTGGGTGTAACCTGAATGAGGCAGAGTGACCCGGTTTTCGTTTGCTTTCCCCTCCCCAACCTATTCATTTTTTTGTAGGCATGGTAGTCAAAGCAAGCTCTGTGGCTTCCCACAGTCCTGGGTCAACCTGAAGGTCAGGTCTGGGGAACGGTATGGGATAGAAACCTTATCAACTAGAACCTGACTGACATCAGGGGTCAGTAGCCATACACAGACTTGAGGAGCTGAGAGAGGAGGCTTTGAGTTCTACATTCACGCTGCTCCTGTCTTCCTAGGAACTTCATAAGACTCTGGCCATTTCTATTCTGGGAAGTTCTTACTGGTAAAATTCCACTACTCCCATCCACCAGCCGGAGAAACAGAGGCTCAGAGATGGGAAGCATCCCTGCTTGCCATTCTCGGACAGAGCAGCTGCAGGCTCGCTCCTGAGAGACCTTCTACCTCTTTCCAGTCACCACAGTCTCCATTAGTCTGATTAAGACAATTGATTTATTCATTTTTAGTGGCAGAGAGAGAGAGAAGAGGGGGTAGGGGGCAGGACACAACATGCCATTTGTATGATGTGACATCTCTAGAAAAAGCCAAGAAACATACTTTCTTCTATCCACAGTCAATCAATCCAAAGTGGAACAGCTCATCGATCTCATACAGAGAGTGGGAGTGTCCCAGGTGCTGGGGACCCAGAAGGGGACTGCTTACCAAGGCTGAAACACACTGTGGGGCAGAATGTTAACGTTAGGAGAAACTTCAGGAAGTCAGTGAAATTTGACACTTGACATTGGCTGGGGAGGAATATTAGTGGGCAGGAGCACAAGAGTATTAGAAGTTCTCTCTCTCTCTCTCTCTCTCTCTCTCTCTCTCTCTCTCTCTCTCTCGTGTGTGTGCATGCGTGTGTGTGTGTGTGTGTGTGTGTGTGTGTGTGTGTGTTCACAAGTGAGCCTGCACTCACTCAGCAGTTTGACTACCAGGGTCTACATACCTCTGCCTCCTTAGTATTGGGATTATAATAAACACAGTATCAAGCTGGGCTCTTTCATCAATGCTGGGGATCCGAACCCAGGCTCTCATGCTTGCACAGAAGGCACTTTATCCAATGAGTGGTCCCCAGCCACTGGCATTGTCTCTTAATGTTGTCTAGTTTCCCCGTGGAAGAAGACAGGGAGTGTGTCTTAAGAGCACAACGCCTGCCTCTAGGACACAGGGCTCTGGGCTGGATCAGGAACACTGAAAAGAACAAAGCAAAACGAAACAAAAAGAAGATAAAGCCAGAGACATTGCTCTCTCCCTCTGAGTCTCTCTCCTGACAGCCAGAAGGCTGGGGACCCAGAATGCCTCCCTCACCCCGCCCCCATTCCTACCCATCCTTACATTCCATTCCTGTCATCTCAAAGCCTTTAATCCCATGATTCTTCTGTTAGGAATCTCGCCCAAGGAAATCATTACGGACGCCTAAAAAGATGTAGCTACAGGATGTTTCTCACTCGGTGTAGATTATGGATACAGACCGGAAACAGGTCCAGCACCCAATCAAAGCAGATAAGTGAATGGTGAACGGCGCTCCCCCTTGGAACCAGCCAGGAAGGGAAAGGCAGGCTGGAAATAACCTGAGACAGACAGAGAGAGTTTGTCTGGGATGGGGTGGAGGTGTTGGGGGGGGGGGGGTTGGGAGGGGGAGTGGAGCAGTGTAAGCATTGGAGCCTGGCGTGATCTATTCAAAACCAACCTAAATTAGAAATGTGGCATCACTAAGATCCGGAAGTCATCAATGAAACCAGAATTCTGGGAGAACAGCTGTCTTGGATAGGCTGGCTCTCCAGTGCTGGGAAGTAAGTGGAGTTTTGTATTCAGCTACGCAGTAGGCTACACGGGACAGGCACCTGGAGGCCATGTAGGATGTTTGTTTTAGACAGGGTCTCTGGTACCCCAGGCTGTCTTTAAACTCACCATGTAGTCAAGAGGGACCTTGGACTCCTGATCCTCTTGTTTTATGGGGTGTGGAAAGCCGTGTTCTTCGGGTCCAGAGAGACATTCAACAGAACCACACAGAGAAAGTCTAATCCCAGATTTTCTTGTAGAGAGTTCCATTTTCCTTGGCTGAATCCCTGGGATGGAAAAAGGAAAGGGGGCCCATGGGCAAGACCCTGAGAAGATGGATGATGTATTTTCCTTTGTAACGAAGCTGGTCTGGGAGGGACAGCCAGGCGTGAGCTGCAGGAAACCAAAAGCCCATAGGCCTGGATCTCTATATGTCCCTTTTGGGGCGACTCTGCCATTTCCAATGGTCACTGCCAAATGACCTCAAATCCAGGGGCTGTCTTCTTCAGTTAAGGAACTTGGCACTGCTTGGAGATAGGGTGTGGGGAAGAAGAGGGAAGAAGGAAGAGACTGGGCACTCAGTCCCTTTAGCCATAGGACAGAAGGAGTCGGGGAGGTCAGACAGGGCCCTGCAAGGCAGCTCGAAACTCCCCTGCACAGCCAGCAACTCTTGGCTTCCCTCGAATTTCTCTTGGCCCAGAGCTGCTTCAAGAAACCTAGGACGGCTCGCTTACCCAATAACTCACTTGGCAACTTGGCTTGTGCAGATGACTTTTAAAAGGAAGGAGAGAGAAAGGGGGTGTTGGTGGGATTGAGGTATCTTGGTTGGTAGAATGCTCGCCCAGCACATCCAAAGCCCTGGCTTTAGTCCCCAGCACAGCTTAGACTGAGAGGTGACACACACCAGGGAGACAGAAAGGCAAGAGGAGCAGACGTTCAAGGTCATTATCAGCTACATAGTTCTACTCAAAATCAAGATCTTGTCTTTTAAAAAAGGAGGATGAAAGGCCACAGGATTTAAGAGTGACTGTCCCTGGAAGTGAGAGGGGTCAGATAAGGGAAAGGCTTTCATTGTGACTAGCCACTGCCTAGGCAGGTGGGCCTGAGTCACTAAAAGAGGATCAACAGGAGAGATGGAGTCCTCCACCTGCTTTATGTGGAAGCACAGCTTTATGCTCAGGTATACTTCAGTGCGAAGCCACTCATTCCATCCCTGCCTGATCACACTCCCTGCCAACCCCCTGCAGTATCGTCCTCAGCCCCAGGACAGGCTGCAGAGCTCAACCCCTACCTGTAACTGGCTCACTCAAGTCTACACAGTTCAGCCATAGCACCAGAATTAAACAAGTGTCCCTGGTGGCTCTGAGCCTCCTCTTGACTACTCTGTCCTCTGGCTGTTACATAGAGGTTTGTTTCTCTGGATTACCTACAGGAATCTCTCCTGTGCCTCTCTCTGTCTCTGTCTGTCTGTCTGTCTCTGTCTGTCTGTGTCTCTCTGTCTCTCTCTGTCTCTCTGTTTCTCTCTGTGTCTCTGTCTGTCTCTGTGTCTCTCTGTCTCTCTCTGTCTCTGTCTGTCTCTGTGTCTCTCTGTCTCTCTCTGTCTCTGTCTGTCTGTTTCTCTCTGTGTCTCTCTGTCTCTGTCTGTCTGTCTGTCTGTCTGTTCCTCTGTCTGTCTGTCTGTCTGTCTGTCTGTCTCTGTCTGTCTGTTTCTCTCTGTGTCTCTCTGTCTCTGTCTGTCTGTCTGTCTGTCTGTTCCTCTGTCTGTCTGTCTGTCTGTCTGTCTCTGTCTGTCTGTGTCTCTCTCTGTGTCTGTGTCTCTCTGTGTCTCTCTCTCTCTTTGTCTCTGTCTCTGTCTGTCTGTCTGTCTGTCTGCTCTCTGTCTCTCTCTCTGTCTCTCACCCCCCCCTCCCCATGAACAGGAACACAGTGAGCCAGCCCTTTTAGTCAGCTACCCTGGAAGCCTGCTGTTCACCTCAGCAGCTCTGGGAACACTTGGTCAGGGCACACAGAAGGCAAGGACAACTTGATTAGGATCACCCAAGGTCCTCGTCTTGCGCATGCCCAGGGAGAATTCAGGGGCACTTGTCTTAGCCTGGGGAAACACCCTTTGCTGTCTTCATTTTCTCCTGCTGGGAACAGGGGATGAATTGCTGTGGTATGTCCCCGTGACTTGGGCTCCCGTGTCAATCACATAGGCTTTCCTATCCCGAATTCTAGTTGCAGATAGAATGAAACGTCTATCGAGACCCTCACAGTCCTGGGATCACAGAGCTGAGGACAGCCACCGCAGGCCCTCTCAGGGCTCTTGAGTTTATACCCTCACAAGAGTCCCCAGAATTCCAAATGTAAACTATCTACAGCTGATATGAATCACACCCCTCACAGAGCACAAGACAAATCAGGGCAGTGGTGGACAATCTGAAGCAGCCCCATATCCCACACCTGGAATTAAAACAAAGACATAATCACATAACGTAACTGAGTTTTTAAAGAAACCAAAATCTTGGGCTGGAGAGGTGGCTCAGTGGTTAAGAGCACTGACTGCTCTTCCAAAGGACCTGAGTTCAATTCCCAGTAATCACATGGTGGCTCTCAACCATCTGTAATGAGATCAGATGCCCTCTTCTGGTGTGTCTGAGGACAGCAACAGTGTATTCATATACATGAAAGAAAGGAAGAAGGAAAAGAAAAGAAGGAAGGAAGAAAGAAAGAGAGAGAGAAAGAAAGAAACCAAAATCTCACTTCCACCTTGTTCAGGCGAGGTGGCTCTGATCATTTCTGCCATGCAGTACCCTAGCTGAGCTGGCCTGACTCTTCTGGCTCTGCCTCCCACCTCACCATAGGAGTGTCTCAGAGGGGTGTGCGACACTGAATACAGCTATTGTACGTGAGTTTTAGGGACTGAACCCAGGTTGTCAGGCCTGGACTGCAAACACTTTTATACACTGAACTATCTCCCCCACCCCTTTTATTAATGGGCTTTCATTATGTAGTCCAGGCTGACTCAGAACTCACTATGTAGCCCAGGCTGGCCTTAAACCAATCTTCCTGCCCCAGCCTCTTGAATACCGTGATTACCCTGCAAGAGAAAAATCTTAAACCTATAAGAAAGCTGTGTGTGAAGGGCACACCTGTCATCCTAGCATTTAATAGGCAAAGGCAGGAAGATCAGGAGTTCAAGGTTATCCTTGGTTTTATAATGAGTTTGAGGACAGCCTAGAGGATTTGAGACCCTGTCAATTAATTAATTAATTAATTAATTAGTAAATTAATACAGAAAAATAGACTTCTGCTGGCAGAGGTCACTCAGAACAGTGGCAGTGATCAATGATCCAGGTCCCTAAGGCGTGTCTGGTTCCCAGACCAACTGTGTCACATACTCTGGTTGCTTTCAAGCTGTGAGATCTTGGGTGAGTGAGATTACTGTCCTGTGCCTCCATCTCCTCAGGGGCAGCTGGGTTCCATGGAACCTTTCCCTTAGCCCAGGATACCCAGAGGACAAGATAGAAGATGCATGCCTACCTGGAGGCACATACTCAGGTGGGCTGATGGAGGGGAATAGAGGATGCCTCAGAACCGTAGCTTGCCAGGGGTACCAAATGGCTTTCTCTCTCACACACATTCACTGGAAAGATGCCTGAGTCTGTGAGCTGGCAGACCCTGAACAGCCTTTGACAGTACCAGCCAACTGAATGTAATTAAACCGTACTCCCAGAAGCCAGCCGCATCTTCTTAAGACAGAAATATGAGCTTTAAAAGTCCTCTGACACCCCAATGCAACCTGGCTCCTGTGTTTCACACCATAGTCACAAACTGCTCACAGGGAGCTCCTCAAGCCAGAAGCATCCCGACCCTTCCCTGAACACTTCACCTGGTCTTGCTCCCCAAAGCTGAAGTTATGGGACTATTGGCTTCCTGTGGCGATTTGGAAAATGGCCCACATAGGCTCCTGCTAATCCAGATGTAGAACTTTCAACTCTTTCTCCTGCACCATGCCTGCCTACATGCTACCATGCCTCCCACCATGATGGTAGTGGACTGAACCTTTGAACCTGTCAGCCAGCTCCCCCGTTAAACGTCTTCATTTATAAGAGTTGCCTTAGTCATGGTGTCTCTTCACAGCAATAGAAGCCCTAAGACACTTTCCAACTTGTTTTCTCGGAAGGCCCCAGAGATGCCATGCTTTGGACAGTCACTGGGTGAAAAGCACAATGTGGAGCTAATTGTCCAGTGATGGGTAGCAGGGGCCATCTTCACATCCAAGCTTACTTTCATTCCTTCTGCAGCCATTGAGTCCAGCAGTGAGGTAGGATCTAGGGATTTGGATGGTGACCCAAACTGTCCTTTATACAGCCAAGGAAGAGACAGACTAAATACAAATGAATAAAGTCACAAACATAACTACGGGGTGCGGTGTGGAAAAATAACAGCCAGAGGTACGCTTAGAAAGAGTCAAAGCACTCCTGAGAAAGTAACATTCAAGCTGAGAGTTGAGGCCTTGGCAATCCTAGACCTAAGTTTAGAATGTTCCCAGGCAACGGGGGGAGCCTGTGCAAAGGTCCTGGGGTGGTAAAACTAGGTGAGACCTGAGCCTGACAGAGGTCAGGGATGCGGGAGTAAACAAGAAAGATGGTAGCAAGGGGTAGGATAGATGTGTCTGCTGGGTCACGGAGACCTTGGCAATGGCCTCAACTGTTCCTCAAGGTAGCTGGAGAGGGGACTGCAAGCAAGTGAAGAATGAATGTATTGGAGACATTCTTCCTTTGGAAACTTTAGCATCCAAGTCTCTGCTGTCCTCACGTCCAGCTGGACTCCCAGAACTCTACAGTTCTGTTTCTCAGTTGGCCCTTTAGGAATGAAGTAGGCAAAGAAATTCCCAAGATATGGCTTGTGAAATAATGTAAGCAAAGGTAGAAAATGTGTGTAACATACCTGAGGCCCTGGGCTCAATCCCTAGCATCAAGAAACACACACGCACACACACATGCACACACATACACACACGGTGGGAGCACCATCATGGCTGCTGCACTGCCTAACCCCAAGAGAGTGGCAAAATTGTCAATTGTCTATCAGCTGCACAGCACACTATCAGATGTCTGAAATGGCATTCCTAAGTATTGTACAGTGGAAGAACCTGGTCTGGCCTGACCCTCACTGATTGTGTACCTGGAACAAGCTGTGTCACCGTGTTTTTTAGTGAGTGACTGTACACTTGTTTCCCAGGGGTTGAGAATTCCTGAAGAATGGGCTTTGGGGATCAGTCACACCCTAGACATGTATGAAAGTATATATGCTGCCGGGTGGTGGTGGTGCATGCCTTTAATCCCAGCACTTAGGAGGCAGAGGCAGGTGGATTTCTGAGGCCAGCCTGGTCTACAGAGTGAGTTCCAGGACAGCCAAGGCTACACAGAGAAACCCTGTCTCGAAAAAAACAAAACAAAACAAAAAATATATACATATATATATATTTTTTTATATTTATATTCCTGTGATTTTTTTTTTTTGGTTTGTTTGGGTTTTTTTGTTTTGTTTTTTGTTTTTTTTTGTTTTTTTTTTGTTTGTTTGTTTGTTTTCTTTGGTTTTTGTTTTTCAAGACAGGGTTTCTCTGTGTAGCCCTGGCTGACCTGGAACTTACTCTGTAGACCAGGCTGGCCTGGAACTCAGAAATCCTCCTGCCTCTGCCTCCCAAGTGCTGGGATTAAAGGTGTGCGCCACCGCTGCCTGGTGGGAATGTATTTTCAAAGGTCTAGATCCAAAAGCTCTCTCCTTCCGTTTCCCCAAGGCATCCAAGCTCTGCCAAAGCTTCAAGGGGCAGGGGAGGCCTGTCAGTCGGATCTGTGCTTGGTCCTCAACGGTGCTCTCATGCTTCAGAGACTCCGCTTAGTGTTTTCATGTCTACACCTGATCACCTCCCCTGGGCCTGTAACCTGCTTGGAGGTAGGAAGCTATCTGCACTGGCAATCTCTCTTACCTTCAACCTTCCACCAGTCTACCACTAGGACCCCACTCCCACTCCCAGGGATTCCCTAGCAATGGTCCATTGGCCTAGACCCAAATCCTCCCCAAGAGGTGCTCCCTGCTGCCAATGGATGAAAAGGAATGAGAGGCCATGACTAGGTATGTGCTTCCTGTGAGCCAGCCACGACCTAACTCCTCCCTGGTAAGAAAACACATTGACCCAGCTCTCCAGATGCTGAAGACTGTCTCCAAAATGCAAAAGCTACCCGTGGCGATTGCTGGCACCATGGTCTGCCCATGAAGTTTGTAGGGAGGGAAAGAGATGTAAGGGCTTTACCCAGCCCCCAACCATCCGCTGAAGGATGACCCTGGGTGATTTATGTGTGCACTCCTCGAGGACTAGCACAGCACAGGCACTTAACTAAAGCAGTAAATAAATGCTGGCCAGGACCTGCCCCTGGGCCTGACACACCCTACATGGTTCCTAGCAGGGTGCACAGGCCTCTCACCCAGCCAGTTCCCCTACCTCTTCCAGGAAAGTTGTGAAGTTAATGATAGCTTAGGTGGAGGTGGGAAGGAGGCATCTTCTAGAAATCGAAACAGCTATAATCATTTCTTCGTGTTCATCTCTGAGATCCAAAGGGGACAGGGGAGAAAAGGGGATCCAGTGGTCCCTGCCCCCTCCCGACACCTCGATGTGTCACCTCCTAGAAACCGACACCCAGAACAGGGAATTTTTCCCACTGGAGCGCAGGTGGAGTTGGGAAACTGGGTCTCCTCTATAGAGGACTGCACTTGAGCTTGATCTGTCCTGAGCCTATGGAATCTTGTTTGTGCCTCGAGGCAGAGCAGGTTGCTCTAATCCCACTGCAAATGCTGTAAGAACCCCTCTGTTCTTGAGGTTTGAGAGGAAAAAAATCCCTTTCCCTTCTGCAGACCACCCGGAACCGGAAACAGGCAGTTCAGGTGATGTTTCCACAATGCTTGCCCAAGGGGGTGTGAGTCAGGGAACCTGGTGGGCTCAGAGCTGCCTGGAATGGCAGGCTTTGACTCGCCCACCTTCCTGGGCTTTCTAGAACAAAGCCCATCTGGATGAGAGGTTACGCAATCGGAAGAAGCCTGGAGGCAGAGGTGGGGTCGCCTGACCAGCCCTGGTTCCTTGGAGCTGAAAGAAAGTAAGGCAGGAGCTGCCCTCTTGAGGGCCTCACCCGCGGAATAAATGGGTTTAATATCACAGCCACCTTTAGGGACAACTTGACGATAGATGTGACAGCTACAGAAAACAAAACAAAGCAGCTAACACAAACCCAAACCCAAACCATACACTCTGCTAATTTAAAACTGCTGCGATCTTGGCAGCGCAGACCAGGAGCCCTCTCTGGAGATGGGCAGCAGAGTTTCAGGGGTTAGGGGAGGAGAGGCATGATGACTCAAGGGCTCCTTGGGTTTGCTGTATTTCAGAAGTTAGAACACAGATTTGGGTGTCAGTAGGTAGTGTGAAAAGGGATGCCATCTCTTGAGAGATGTCCTAGGAAATCCTGGGACCATGGATGACAGACATTTCTTTTGAACAAGGGCTTTATAGATGTAATGATTGGAAAGAAATTGAAAGCCAAGCATGGAATGGCTGTAATGACATTATTTGGGGAAGCTAAGACAGGAGGGTACCCAGTTCTAAGCCAGCCTGGGCTATATATGAAAACCCTGTTTCAAAAAGAAAGAATGAAGAGAAGAAAGGAAGTCAGTTGAGCCACAGACTTAGCTCAGCAGGTAGAGTGTTTACTTGCATACATGAAGTCCTGGGCTGTGTCCCCCAACACCAAGTAAACTGAACCGAGTAGTCTCGGCTTGTGGTGGATCCCAGACGGTAAGTAATTTAAGGTCAACCTAAACTATAAACTGAGTTCAAGGCCAGCCTGGGCTACATGAGACCCTGTCTTAGAAGAGAAGGAGGGGAGAAGAAAACTTTTCAATAATTTTGGCAACCAAAAGTGTAATGGGCCACCTCACATATTTTATTCCACAAATGATTTTACAAACATATTTTCATGTGTAGGGTGGGGTATCCAACCAGGAGTGAGTCTGAGTGCTTTCTCCCCTTCCTGCACACTTAAGTGAGCCACCACTTGCTTCTAGCTTTCTTACTTCAATGCCAGCACATAATCCACCACACATCCCAAACCCCATCCCCACCAAGAATCGTCAAGGACAGAGCTGCTCTTTCCAATTATTACAAAGGCAACAGAAACCGGCCTCTAGCCTTGCGGTAAGCAAGCACTGGCCACTCTACTGTGGCTAAGTCCCTCTAGCAACTAAATGCTGTTTGTCCAAAGTCCTGAAGCCTCCAGCTAGGACCCAGACCTTGAACTTGCCCAGAGTCTGGAACAGCAGCTATCAATCACCCTGCCTGGTCAGTGTCAGAACATGCCAGCAAACAGCCATCCTTAGACTCATTTTGTGAATTAGAAACTGAAAACGGAGGCTGGAGAGATGGCTCAGGGGTTAAGAGCACTGGCTGCCCCTCCAGAGGACCCTGATTCTGTCTCCCAGCATCCACATGGTGGCTCACAGCTCTCTGTATCTCCTGCACCAGGGAATATGATGTTCTCTTCTAGCCTTGTGATCTAACCTCCATGGACACCAGGGATATACATTATGCACAGATATGCATGCAGACAAAACACTCTGCCTTAGAGTATTGTTGTGGTAAAAACACCATGACCAAAGCAGTTTGGGGAGGACAGGGTTTATTCAGCTCACACTTCCACATCACTGTTCATCACTGAGGGAAGTCAGAACAGGAACTCAAGCAGGGCAGGAACCTGGAGGCAGGAGCTGGTGTAGAGCCATGGAGGGCGCTGCTTACTGCTGTGCTCCTTGTCTTAGGGTTTTACTGCTGTGAACAGACACCATGACCAAGGCAAGTCTTTTTTTTTTTCCGAGACAGGATTTCTCTGTATAGCCCTAGCTGTCCTGGAACTCACTCTTTAGACCAGGCTGGCCTCGTACTCAGAAATCCACCCACGTCTGCCTCCCAAGTGCTGGGATTAAAGGTGTGCACCACTACTTGCCACCAAGGCAAGTCTTATAAAGGACAACATTTAATTGGGGCTGGCTTTAGAAGTTCAGTGCAGTATCATCAAGGCAGGAACATGGCAGCATCCAGGCAGGCATGGTGCAGGATTTGCTGAGAGTTCTCCATCTTCATCTGAAGGCTGCTAGGAGAAGACTGGCTTCTAGACAGCTAGGATGAAGGTCTTAAAGTCCAGGCCCACAGTGACACACCTATTCCAACAAGACCACACCTATTCCATCAGGGCCACACCTTCTAATAGTGCCACTCCTTGGGCAGAGCATATAGAAACCGTCACCCTCCTATGGCTTGCTCAGCCTGCTTTCTTATAGAACCCTGGCCGGCAGCCCAGGGATGGCCCCGCCCACAGTGGGCAGGACCTTTCCTATCAATGATTAATTAGGAAGATGCCTCGAAGGCTTGCCTACAATCCTATCTTAGGGAGGCACTTTTCTCAGTTGACAGTCCCTCCTTTCAGAGCACTCTAGCTGGTGCCAAGTTGACACAAAATGTCCAGCATACACCCATACACATAAAATTAAGAGACAATTTTTTAAAAAAAGAAACTGAGAATGGTGTAGGTGCCTGCCCATGCGGTATCTAGGCATCTGAGGCCTTTGCCACCAAACCTGGGGCCAACCCTCAGAACCCACAGGGCAAAAGAGGGAACTCACTTCTTCACAGCTCATGGTGGCACGAACTTACTCAGATAAAGAATTTTTTTTTTTTTTTTTTTTTTTTGGTTTTTCGAGACAGGGTTTCTCTGTGTAGCCCTGACTGTCCTGGAACTCACTCTGTAGACCAGGCTGGCCTCGAATTCAGAAATCCACCTGCCTCTGCCTCCCAAGTACTGGGATTAAAGGCCAGCGCCACCACCGCCCAGCACAAGAAATATTTTTTTTAAAAAATGCTCTTTAAAGTTGAAGACCCACAAACTCTTCCAGCCAGACTGGAAGGGTCATTGTTATTGCAGGAGGGGGTGCAGGGATGAAATCGTTCTAAAGCTTTTCCTGTGACTTCTAATCAGGGCTGAGATTAATTAAAGTAAAACTCACATCAATTAGAAAAGTCAAAGGAACCCCAAAACTCAGGGGCCAAGAAATACTACTTAGTACAGTGTTCTGGTGCTGCACTTTGAACAGAGGGCCTCACGTATGCTAAGCAAGTAGCCAGAGCTAACGTGATAGGTTGTTTATTCAGAGACAGAGTCTCACTGTGTAGGCCTGGCTGTCTTGGAACTCAACTATGTAGACTAGACTTATAGAAATCCACCTGCCTCTGCCTCTGCCTCTCCAGTACTGAGATTAAAAGTGAGTGCCATCACACTGGGAATAATGCAGTGTTTTTTAAAGCTTAAAATCACACTCACACACACAGATACACACACACATACAAACATACTCACACACAGACACACGTACACAGACACACACTCACACATACACACTCACACACACACACCCACACGCACACTCACACAGCATGGAAAGAGTAAAGGATGTTGGAGGTGTGGCTCAGCTGATCCTGCCTGGTCTAACATATACTAGTCCTGAGTCCCATCCCTATGGCATGCCTGGAGTCTGTAATCCTAATACATCACCACCAGGAGGTGGAGCTAGGAGAATCAGGAGTTGAAGGTTATCCTCAGCTACAGAACAAGTTCTAAGCCAACCTGGAATAGGAGAACCTATCTCAGAAACAAACAAACAAACAAAAACAAAAGACCAGATTTCACCTTGTCTCCATTTTTGTTTTCCTTATTGGAATTTTACTTTAAATTCTTAAAACTTTTGTGGGGGTTGGTATCATCATTATCGTTGTCGTCGTTCTGGGGGTGAAGCCCCGGCCTCTCTCAAGCTTCCCCAGCACTCTATCCACCCTTCACATCACCCCTGCCCCCGCCCCACCAGCCACATCTGCAGCTATAAAATGTCGATTATCTGGTTACAGAGATTTGAGGTTTGTCCTTAATTTTGCAGTCTGAATTTTGCAGCTCCAGTTCTTCCCACTGCCTGTCCCTGCGTGCTCCTCTGTGACGGACTCCCCCTGCGAGGCTTTGGGGATGGCCTCGGTTTCAGTCTCACAGGATTGGTAGGTACTGCCAAGAACACACAGCGGCTCAGAGAAGTCCAGAGCATCGCTGAAGATCACACAGCCCAGAGGGCGGGAATTGGCACCTGGCCAGGCTTTCTCAACACAGAGGCAGAGACGGGGAGGGACCTGGGGATTCCCCAATCAGGAATCACGGGAGCTGAGGCAGGGGACTAACCCGTGAGGGGCGTCCAAGTAATTCCTGGAGGACTTAGTTTCCAGCCTGGTTTCCTAAGAAACGTTGGGATGACTCGGGGCGCACAAACCCCCCGCCCCCCGCAAGCAGGGAAGTCATAGTAATGAGCGGAATTGCGTCTAATGGGGTTCGCACGGATAGAGCAGAAATCAAATTAGGGCCTAATTGGCAGGCGCAAGACAGAGTGTGGCGCGGCCTCTGGAGACCTGCAGGACCCCGGGCAGCCCCGCCCTACCGGGGACCTGAGCCCCGGGAAGGCAGGTGACCTTGATCCACTCCAGAAGGCAGCTTAACTCGCTTTCTAGGCTGGTTGGGAGAAAAAAAGGGCGAGGGTTCAAGGGAGAAAAAGGGATGGTGGATGGACCAGAGAGACCAAAAGCAGAGAAGGTTCTCGGTTTACCCAGGGCTACCCGCTGCCGTGGAGCTAAAAATCTTCAGCCAGCCCCTGCTAGCTGTAGATCCTGCCACAAGCACTGCGCAGTCTTCCTTTGCTTTTCTCGCGTGTTTTTAAGGTGCATTAAGCTTCTCCGGAGACACTTGACGGCTCTAATAGTTTAATGCCTGAGACGCAGGGCCTTGGAGAGTTTTCACAGGCAGGTTTTTGCTTCGGGACGACACTTTTTCTCTGTTGTCTTTCCTCTAGTCTTAGAAGTCACCCCTCTGTAGGCTCTTCTTCCTCCTGAAGGTTGGGGGTGGGGAGGAAGATTCAAAAGGGAGAGAGGCACCCGTCAATCCACAGCTGAGATGAGGGGCTTTGGGGAAATATCTAATGCATTGCTCCCTTCCTACTATGCTTCGTGTCTGCCCCTTAGATCTGTTCTTCTGTATGTGCGCACGTGATGGGGGGAGGTGCACACCACGGGTCAACCTTGATTTTTGAGACAGGGTCTCCTGCTAGCCCGAAACTCTTCAATTCCACTAGGCTGGCTGGCATTCAAAAGGTGACATTTGCTAACCAACAGTGGGACCATCTGTCCCTAGGGCTCCAGGACGAGTGTGGCATGCCCTCCCAGGAGACATCCTGACTCTCTCTGTGCTACAGAACCGTCGCCATCTTTAGGGTGGGAAGCAGAAACCTGGGTGTGTAGTACTGACCATGCTGTACCTAATCTGCCAAGGGTGGCATCCAATATTTCTAGGTAGCAGTTGACTGAGAACATTTTAGAGTGTCTTGGGACCGAGGGAGCAAGCCCGTAAGCCTCATCCCTCTGTGGAGAGCCTTTTGGGGTGCCTTTTGGCAGGAATCTTACATTAGGCCACGACAAAGAAGTGAGCTCAGGCAGGGGCCTGACATTGGCCAGGGACAAGGAAGTAAGAGCCTGCTTTTAGGGTAAAACAAAGAAGTAGGCTTAGCCATCTTGATCCTCCTTAGAAACAGCACTACCGGAGAGATCATGGGACTTTGTGTCTATTGTCTTGTTTGTTCCTTGACTATTGTCTTGCTTGATTCCTCATTGTACTGCTCGCCCTTAATACTTGCATGTAATTAAAATGGTATAAAAGTGGATTGGAAAAAATAAACCTGCCTTCAGTCTCAGAACGGACTGAGGCCATGCTGCAATGTTGTCTAACTGTCTTTTTTCTTTTTAATCCTCACTTCTGAGCTGGAGAACCTGTTGACTGACTGAGCGGGCTTGGTCATCCCTCCAAGCAGCATCCCTCCATCCTTTCTGGTTTGCCTGTAGCTTAAGCACCCTGCCTTGACTGCTCTCTCAATGATGAACTGTAGCCCAGAAGTGAAGTCAAACCTTTTCCTACCCCAGGCTGGTTTTGATCATGGTGTCTGTCACAACAGAAAAGCAAATTAGAGTGAATAAAGTCAAACTTGATTGTTTGATGCAGGACTTCTCAGAGCCTTTAACAGGCTCATGGGCATACAACTATCCAGAAATGCTGGTAGCAAGAGACATTCTCTAGACACGTGTAGTCACGGAGGCCGTTCTCATAGGGCATGGTGCAAGCCTCAGGTTCCTCAGAACACTCTCTGGGAAGCACACCCTCGAGTGTTCTGGAACTTGGGTTCATACAGGAGGTAGAACTCATCCAGGACATTGCCAGCTACTGTACTTGCTTGTTGGGAGGGACATTTGAAGGTCCCCCTCCCATCGACAGATGAGGAGCTAGCTGTCAGCCTTGCCGACATGCATCCCCATCATGCATACTCTTCAAGGAACACCACATCTGTCCCCAGAGCCCAGGGACCTGCAGACCTCAGTGAGTGAAAGTGCTTCAGAAGGCAGACCTCATGCCTCTCTCCCTTCAAGGTAATCGCTGTTGTGGAGTATGTACCATTCTAGACTTTTCCATGCACCAACTGACACAGAAACATGGAATTTGCTTTTTTCAGTAATCACTAGGTCACTAGTGTACCTCTCTTCCAAATTGGACATCTCTACCACCCAGTCTCCATTGCCCCATGTTTGTAACATGCCCCTTAGGCACAGGATGGCTGGCACACTATCAGACACCCATGAATGAAGAAGCTGTGGGTGCCGGCTCCCCTATTAAACGACTGTTGTCCACAGGGTGTCTGTGCGATGGCATAGAGAAAGATGAAGAGAAGCCTTCAGAAGAAGAAAAGCCCATATGCTAAGGCCGGAGGGCTAGAAGGCAGAGAGCTGAGAGGAAGAACCAGCCTTCCTTGGGGTGTGCCTCCCTCCCAGAGTCTGTCTTGATTTATTTTCCCCTTTGAAACACTGTAGCAGATGGTGGTCTGCCATGTTGCTGGTCTCCTGTGTCCTGAGCCTCTGTGGCCCCAGAAAAACAATGGCTCAGGTCGCCTTGGGGCTATTTTATTCTTTTATTTTAATTTTATAGCATTGAGTATTTATCCAAGGGCCTCTAACAGGTTAGACAAATGCTCTGCTGTGGACCTATATCCCTGGGCTCCTTTTATATTACATTTAATTATTTATATTTGAATTTTAAGTACCGCATCTATGGTGGGCATGCATGATGAGCTTGCTGTGTTGTAGGCTGAAGGTCAGAGGTCGACTGAAGGGACTTATTCTGTGTTTCTACCATGTGGGTCCTGGGTTTGAACCTGTGTCATTGGGTTTGAAGACAAGGGCCTTTATCCATTGAGCCATCTCGCTAGCTTCATGCTTGTTTCTTGACAATGGATCTCATTTAGCCCAGGCTTGCCTCCTACTTGCTCTGAAGCACTCGATGCCCTTGACCACTCTGTCTCCATCTCCTGATGTGAACAGCTGACCCACTTGCTTCACTCTTTTCTTTTGAAACCAGGCCTCACGAAGTTGCCCAGGCTGGTCTTGAACTTGCAATCCTCCCGCCTCATTCTACCCCTCCATCCAAGTATCAGGATTTACCAGCCTGGACCATGAGGCCCAGCTGATTTGTTTTTTTAGACAAGGTCCCAGGCTAGCCTCACAGTTGTGATCCTTCTGCCTCAGCCTCTCAAAGGCTGGAACCACAGGCTAGCCCCTCTGTTCCTCCACTCTCCTTGTGTTGATTACTTTTCTTGTTTGAATACCAAGGAGGGGTTAGCTGCAACTCCCATTAGCCAGTTAATGAGCATCCCTGGGCTCTCCAGAGATAGACAGAGTTCTAAGACAAGAGCAGATGCTTGGAAGAAGGAAAGCCAAGGGCATCATGCACCAGTCCTCAGAGGGAACTCAGGCACCGGTGTCGGCCTTCACATTGTGACGAATGGGTACCCTAGATTCTAGGGCTCAGCTGTGAGGAGGGAGGGAGCTATTAACAACCCAAGTAGTGTTGGTGGCCCAGGATCAACAGATCCACTCTGAAGACCTTAGTGAGGCTCCGGAGGCAACTACTCCATTGCCTCCACTCCGGTCTTGGAGTGTAACCAGGGGGACCCTGATCATCCATTAGCTCTCACCACAGAGTTGGAGACAGCTTAGTCAGTTCAGACTACAGCAGATCTTGCTTTGTCCTGTACACCTCACCGAGTGGCTGGACAACTCCTCAGTGGAGTTGGAGTGTCTCTTTCTCACGCACCTGACGGCCTCTCACTGTCAAAGACAAGATCTAGGGAATGTGCCTGGCTTGGACCAGGGTCATCACAACACAGGATACGGCTGTGAAGAAGTATGTGGACCAGAGCCAGGGGGCTCATCACTCAGTGCAGGCCGAAGTGTCTTTGGCATCTTCAGACAATGTACACCAGAGCACGCCAGCATCTAATAAGATCCACGCCAGGAGAACCCGAGGCACAAGAACAGCGGCAGGAAGAGTTCCCCAGAGGTACTCACGCTGCAAATCAAGGATCCAAAGCACTGCATGCATGCCGCCTGACAGAAACCTCAGTGTGGCCTCATGGGAGGGCTTTCGATCCCAAGGCAGGTGGTGCAAGGCCCCGGTGTCCATCCCTAGCACACCTCCCCCAAATACAACAACAACAACAACAAGAAGCAGGCACACCGAAAGCGTCCAGCAAAGTCAGTCTCACCTCGGGCTGTGTGAATGAAGCATATTTGAGTCATGACTGACACCCTCCTTGTGTATTTGCAAATATTCTAAAAATCCAAAAATACCCCAAAGATACCAACCCTGACCGTTCCCTGCAGCGTGGGTAAGAACACAGAACCTGCGTTCACACAGCTGGGTGAATGCACACTACCGGTGTCATGACACTCTTAAAAATGGCAAAACGACCTGAAGTGGTCGTTGGCTGATGTGTGAGACTCTAGAGTTCAGGCTGGTTTCAAGCAGCGCCCCCCTCCGATTCCTAAGTGCAGCGACTCATGATCCCGTCTACCTGCCTACAATGTCAGTGTGGGGATGGCTCAGTGGGTGAGGGTGATTGCTGCCAAGCCTGACAACACGAGGTCAATGCCCAGGACTCACATGGTAGAAGGAGAGAACTGACTCCTGCAAGCTGCCCACTGAACTCCACATACAGGCCATGGTAGCACACATACATGCACGCGCGCGCGCTTGCACACACACACACACACACACACACACACACACACACAGCATAATAGAAACTTTAAATTAAAAAAATGTGAAGCTGATTCATGTGTGTTACGTCACAAATTTTCAGTCATGCAAGCAGGTATCCTCGTTAGGTTCTTTCCACCTTCCCCATCGCCACTTCATCCCACTATGTTGGAGGAACTCTACCCATTTTAAAGGTGAGGAATTGATTTCCAAGGGCTACCTGGGTAACAGAGGCAAGGTTTGAATTCCTGAGTGAGTCCGTTTGACTCCTAAGCCTGCGCCGTCCTCTCTGCGCCTCGCAGTTAAGGAGACACCTTTTCCATACAAGCAGATCTGACTTCCCCAAAGGTGGTGTCATCAGGTCCTAGCCCCGTCCACACCCTCTCCATCTCTATCTGAAACGGCTTGATCACAATGAGTCCGCCGGGGACCAGGAACAGCATCAGCTCTGAGGGATGCAGAGAGGACCAGGATGCTCAGAGTCTATCGGCAGAGGTGAAGCCAGAGCCAGGCAGAGGATGAAGCCACAGAGCATAGAGGAGGTGGGGCTCCTGAGGAGGGAATTCTTTACAGACAGTGGGAGCCTAATTGCTAGTCCACAAACTACCCCTTGGTAGTGGAAAACGAGGTTGGCTCCTCACGGGGATGGGGTTTTCTTTTGGGGTGACTCCGGTTGCTATGGTAATATACTCTGACCAAAGCAACTTTAGGGGGAAAGCGCTTGCTTTTCTCAGAGTTTCGAGTTCCAATCTATCACGATTGGCAAGTCACTGCAGCAAGAGCCTGAGGGAGTTGGTCATATCACATCTGTCCACAGTCAGGAAGCAGAGAGCTATGGGTGCAGGCTACTGCTCAGCCCCCTGTTGCTCACTTTTATACAGTCCAAGATCCCAGCCAGGAGATGGCACCACCCACAGTGGGCAGGTCTTCCTACCTCAGAGAACAAAATCAAGATGATCCCCTGCAAACATGCCTGGAGGCCATCTCCTGGGAGGTTAATTCTAACTATTGCAGAGTAAGGGAGTTCAATCCATGCACAACTTAATACAGCATGCTAAAGACCTTTAGATTGTGCACTTGAAGAGATACATGATAGGGTACAAAGATTAAATGTCAATAAAAGGCTTATAGAAAAAAAAACCAGTAAGCTGTATTAAATGGATGCTTGAGAAGTAGGAATCCCAGACAGGTCCCAGAATGACCTTATTTGTGCGATGCATGTGTTCTCTCTCTTTCTCCCTCTCTCTCTCTCTGTGCCTTCTCTACACCTATGGTACACCACCTACTGATGGTGTCATTACCTATTCCTTCTCTAGCTGCATTTGTCACACATATATGGCCACCTGTGAGGTTTCTAGATCCAACTTCAGATCTGTTTGAGGAAGAGGAATAAGGTCATCCCACAAATGCTGTTGGAGCGTCTGCCAGGAACATTTCAGGAACTAAACAAGATATTTAAGCTCATGTAAACAAATATGGATGATACATACACATGCACATCACACACATATACATATATACATGATTGAGCACACATGCACACATGTGCACTAACACACATGCATAGCATGCACACACATGAATATACTCGCACACCTGCATGTACACATAATGGATGCATAGATATACATAGACACATGCATATGCATACACACACATGTGCACACACGTGCGCGCATGCACACACACACACACACACACACACACAATGCTCCTGGAGCTTGTTTTCTGGTACAAGAGAGAAGAAACATACAAAGTGGTAGAGGATGGAGGGCATATCAGACTGTGAGGCCTGAGGAGTGACTGCATATCCACAGGCAGATGAGAACAACGGTCACTCTAGAGACACAGGGCAAAGGGCAAGATTGGAAACAGTGGTCAGGTGGAAATAGGCTGTGGCTTCAACCTGAGGTTTAAGAATGAGAAAATATAGATTTAGGAAGCAGAAGCAGGGAGGGGTCCAGAGAGAAGGGGGAAGCAGCAGGGAGGGGTCAGGGAGGGGGTGGCAGGGAGAGGTTGGGGAGAGGAGGAAGCAGGGAGGGCTCTGGGAAGAGGGGACAGCAGCCTACACAAAGGCACCAAGCAACAATGTGCTGAGGACTTGGGTCCTTCATGGGCACTGGCCTGATCTTCCAGCACTCTGGCTGAAGCCCGAGGGTCATAAACTCCTGACCAGCCTGAGCTACATGGTAAGACCTTGTCTTGAATAAAGGTATATGTGAGAGACCATTTGTAGCTATGTGGATAAGGGATTTTGAATTCCCCAAGAACATGTAAACATCCACCAACGGCACAGGCTCCTAATTGGAGCTGGCACGAGCTGAGTGTGAGTGGCCACAGTTGCCCTGGTCTATGCTTGGGAAGGAGCCAGGGTCTGGAGTCAGCCCCCAGTCAGAACCAAGACCACCCCTCCTTGACACTTAGGCTTTTGAAGATCCTATAAGATTCCCAGCATAGCCACGGGAGTCACACCCAGAGGGTATAGAGGCTTCCAGAGCCTGGTGCTGCAGAGCAGGAACCAGCAAGTGCCAACCTGACAGTTTCAGGCAGCTGGCCCAGCTACCTTCTGCACACATCAAAAGGCAGCCCCACTCTACCTATTCCATCCTCAGACCCTGAACCCAAAGATCCCGCCTGCCCCTGGCACAGAGCCTAGACCCACCTCTCAGGCACACACACCTGGCTCTGCGACCCCATGATGGCTCTAGAGTCAACCAAACTGGGCTACATCACTGCTTGAAACTCACGGCTCCCTCCCTGATTTCTGCTGTGATGTGGTCGTTATTCAATGAGTTCTTTTGATTACTTATCTGAAAGCTGCCCCCTTTGAACAGTAAGCACCAAGAAGATATGAACTATGGACCCATTCATGAATTCACAACATTTAGAGGGTGGAGGTGTAGCCCTGTGGTAAGATACAAATATTGTTCTAGCATGTGCAAGGTCTCAGAACTGACAGAGCAATAGATGATAGATAGATGTTGGATGGATAGATAGATAGATAGATAGATAGATAACAGATAATGATGGTTAAACTAATTTCAATAAATATTTGTTTTAGTGTCAGGTGTGATGCACACCTCTGTGACCCCAGAACTTGGGAGATAGAACAGGAGAATGAGAAATTCAAGATCCTTTTCAGTTACATAGGAGTGTTCAAGGCCAGCCTGGGAAAGGTGAGACTCTGTCTAAAAATCAACACCCACCCACCAAGACCTAAGACAGGCTGGGGAGATGGTCCAGCGGGCAGCCTGCTAGCTGCTCAGCTTGACGATCTGAGTTCTGACCATTCACACTCTATGTGAGGACTGGCTGTGGCAGGGCGTGGCTATAATTCCAGGGCTGGGCTGGGGATGGAGGATGGGATAATCTGGGTACTTCTGAATAGCCATAGGGGGCAGGAGAGATGGCTTGCAATTAAGAGCAATTGCTGCTCTTCCAGAGGATGCAGGCTTGATTCCCACCACCCAGGGCAGGTAGCTTGTGGTTGTCTGTAATTCCAGCTCTAAGGGGATCTGTCCAGGGGATGCTCTGTAGACACCTGTATTCATGTGCAGATACCTACAAGCCGATACACAAACCTACACACAAGCAAAAAATAATAAAAATAAAAGTCAGAGAACAGTAAAGGAAGGTGCTGGGTGCCCACCTCTAGCCGCCACACTTACATGCCTGGTGTGCTCACCTCCAGCACACACATTCCTCTATATAAAAGGTGACTCTATTTAACTCAACATTTTATAAACATTACCAACTCTACATGTGACCAGTATCAGAACATTAATGTGTGGGTTCATACTCTTTTTGTTCGCACTA
This sequence comes from Montemys delectorum, assembly GCA_019843815.1. Lineage (NCBI taxonomy): Eukaryota > Metazoa > Chordata > Mammalia > Rodentia > Muridae > Montemys > Montemys delectorum. Next base: position 59,694 of record JADRCD010221111.1, read on the forward strand.
ACCTCAAAATCCAGTTTGGGCAATAAATATGCCCTGGAAATACTTGATGTGATTTAGAGTTTGTAAAATTTAAGGGAAGAATAGGTTCACTCCCTCAACTTCTTTCAAACATATGTTGAAGCTTTCCCAAGCCAAGGTGTATGGTTATACACCTGCCATGCCATCCAGAATTAGGAGGCTGAGGCAGGAGGAAAACTGACAATTTGGGGCCAGCCTGTGTTATAAGAGACCCTAATTGGGAAAAAAAAATCTGTTGTAGTTGGACACACGAGTTTTCCACTTTTTAGTTTAATTAACAAGCCTCTCAAAGAGATCGAGTGAGAGGCTACTGCATCCTACAGCAAGAAGTGACATCACATCTGTCTGTGGAGCCTCGCCCATTTCCAGTCACAGGACTGGAGCCCTGGGGTGATTTTGATGGCCACACAAACCCTGTGACACCCCTTGTCTAAGGTGGGGCCCTCACCTCGCTCCTTAATGATGGCTTTAAGTCACTTCCCTTAGTGAGTCATTTCTACGGAAGGGATGTGGCTGAGGCCCAGCCACTTCCAGGGCTGGGTCACTCAGTTCATCCCGGCCTCTTCTGCCTGCTCTTCTGGGTCACTCATAGGAGAGGAGGCAGCAGCCACGTGACACACAGTCGGCCAATCCTGAAGTTGTATGTAAAGAGGAACCAGACAACGGCCCCATCAGCGGACCCACTAAGAGGGTGGTTATCCTTTTGTCAGCTTCACAATAGCCAGAGTTACCGGGAAGAGGAACTTCAACTGAAAAGATGCCTCTATCAGTAGGGCATTTCTTAACTAGTGACTGATGGGTGGGGACCCCGCCCACTGTGGGTGGAGCCATCGCAGGGCTGGTGGTCCTGGGTTCTATAAGAAAGCAGGCTGAGCAAGTAATGAGAAACAAACCAGTAAGCAGCACCCCTCTGTGACCCTCTGCCTCAGCTCCTGCCCCCAGCCAGGTTCCTGCCCTCTGTGAGTTCCTGTGAGTTCCTGCCCTGACTTCCTTCAGTGATGGACTGTGACCTGAGAGTTGCTAGCTGAAATAAAGTCTCTCCTCCCCAAGCTGCTTTCTATCAGCAGGAAGTAACTCACAGTTAGAGCCCAGCCCCTACAAAGACTTCCTACCATGGCCACTCCAGGTCACCTCTAGCCTGTGACTTCCTCAGACATCCAAGGTAGGACAACCTTCTCTCACTTGACCCCAACCTTGTGGCTCCTAAAGCTCCCAGGGAAACAGCCAGGGAATGTATTGTGTAGCTGTAGATAACCAACCCAAGCCAGACCCTGGATGGGCCCTGGTTGCTTTGTCCTAAAATGGGGGTTTAAAGGCCACAAGAGACTGAGAAGACATCTTGGAGAATGTTTAGCTGAAGTTCTGTGTGAAGAGGAACCAGCCAGGGACTCCTTCAGTAGACCCCTTCAGTCACAGTTTCAGTCACGTGTTGGCTGTTCAATCAAAGCCGCTATCATCGAGTTCGGGTTGGCCATGTAAGAGACAGTATGACCTGGCTTCCCGCCCCTAGAACAGAGCCAGCAGAGTAGAGGCCCCCATGACTGTTAATGGTGGCTGTGGATGTAAGGCTTGTTTGTACAATAGTGTACATATTTTCACGTTCCTCCTTTGAGGAATGACCTTTCTGCCAAGGTTAAGGACTCCAGGTTAGTCAGAAACAGCAGGAATCTAGGAAGAGAGGGTCTGCAGAATGGTTTAACTCTGTGGCCTTCAGGACAACCCTTAAGGCTGTGGGAAAGAAGGATGAAAACTTGAGTTCAAAAATATATAGTTTCTCAACTGTGCAAAAATATAAGGATGCAATGTAAACTGTGTAAGGAGCTTCACAGATCTAAAGCAACAGGGGCAGCTGCACTGTGAGCCAGCTTGTCAGAAAGATACAAAGGCAGGCAGATTCCTGAGTTCAAGGTCAGCCTGGGACGGAGGGAGTTTAGGTCCTGGGCTAGACTGGTAGAAATGTTAATTTCAACTCAGGGTCCTACCCAGCTATCTCCTTGTCTGGGCTTGTGCTTGCAGTCTCTTTCTAAGAATCAAGGGGCTAGACTCAAGGGATGCTGAATCAGGGACTAACCACAAGGGAACCTGGGGTAATGACTGAATTGATATGTAAGTTAAAGACTGGGCTTTTGATCTGCAAGAGATGAGCTATCCCGAGAGTTTAGAATTGCAAGCAAGTTGTCTGGAGCAGAGAACTGTCTGGAGAACTACAGAGAAGGCAGAGCAGAGCACAGGCCATCGTCAGCTTGAAACCCATGCACGATTTGACTTCCAGTTGCTTGTTTCCCGCTCTCAAACACCCCTTCTCTCAGAACCCCTCTCCAAGAGGCTGGTCCTTGGCAACTGTCCTTCCCTCCTCCCTCTTCCCCTCCTCCCCCTTTCCCCTTCTTCCTCCTCCTGCTCCTCCTCCTCCCTTCTTCTCCCTCCTCCTCTTTCTCCTCCTCTTCTCCTCTCCCTCCTTCCCTTCCTCCTCCTCCTCTTCTTATTCAGGGTAAAAATACTCCTGGAGGGGGCTACATCACTTCCAGGTAGCCACAGCTAGAGCTGTCAGGAGTGGAAGATCCTCAGGGTCCCACCACACACACCCTATCTGTTGGTTCCCTCACAGGCAACTGGGAACTGGGCTCGTCTAGAATGTCCTCCATCAACTGGCCCAGTCATTCTCAAGCATGTTGCTATAGTCCCATGACTGCCATTGTTTTGGACATGAGAGGATTCTCTCTGCACACAGCTGTCTGTTTCCTGGGTTCCTTATAGACTTGCGCTCACAGAGAGGGGCCCAAAGGCTCCTCCAGACAGCTAGGATGGCCTGTACCTACCGTACACTTTTAATGGGCTCTCAGTTGGGGGATGGGCCTGTGCTGGACTGCCCCACTGTGGTTGGCAGAGGTCTCTTGGCCAATCGAAGCCTCAAGAGCAAAGTGCTCTGGCCTCAGTACAATGAGTCTAGGACAGTGCACCAGTAACCACATGCCTCAGTTTCCTTATCTGTCAAGTGGGGTTACAGTACTTGCACTGGTACAACTGATTAGCCATGAGCATCCAACAAGGGGGTTCCTAGAGAAACCCTCAACTCTCAGAAGTGTCACGTAAACATGGCTGTGGCCGGGGCACCATAGTGTGTGTCTGTAACTGTCTGAAAGAACACTTCCACAAACAGAACTGGCTGCTCAGAGTCATGGAGACCCTGGACCCAGACCCCTCAGAAATACCGGCACAGCCATGCAACTAGGTTGCGTTTCAACACTAAAAATCAATTTCTTGCTGGAGGCTTTGCAGCCTTTGCCCCAGCCCCTGTAATATTTCTCCATCCTTTTTTTCTTTTCTTTTCTTTCCTTTTCTTTCTTTCTCTCTTTCTTTTCTTTCTTTCTTTCTTTCTTTCTTTCTTTTTTTTTTTTGTTAATAGCTTGGGGGTTTCGGCACTGTTTTGCTCAGCCACGCGGGGAAATGTTTAATGAATCCTGTGAATATTCATTAATACTTTCTGATGGGGGAGGCCCTGCTGCCGTCCAGCGGGTCTCTGAGCACCAGGGTGGGGAAAGCAGCTCACCTCCTGATTGGCGAGATTTGTTTTGCATTCTGGTTGCCCTATTTTCGGAGACCTCAGGGGGCTCGCAGGGCCGAGCAGGGAGGCAGAGCTGTTTCCCTGCTTGGTCTCCATAGGCTCAGAAAGGAGTTCTGGAAAGCCAGGCTGTGAAACAGAAGTTACAGAACCCCTGCATCCCCACACCAGTGCTCCGTGCTCCGCACCGCAGGCTCCTGACCTCGCGTCCCGCACCCGTGTTCTGTGCTCCGTGCAGCAGGCTCCTGACCCTGCATCTCCACACCAGTGCTCTGTGCTCTGCACAGCTGGCTCATTACCCTGCGTCCTGCACCCGTGCTCCCCGCAGCAGGCTCCTGACCCCTGCATCTTGCACCGGTGTTCTGTGCTCTATGAAGCAGGCTCCTGACCCTGCATCCTGCACCCATGTTCTGTGCTCCCCGCAGCCGACTCCTGACCCTGCATCCTGCACCCGTGCTCCGCAACAGGCTCCTTGGAGATACCACCACACACAGATAGGGGAACCCATGGCCCAGGGAACCATGACAGATGAGAACTGACACAAAGGCCCTCTAACAAGAGAATGGACGGTTGAGAATATTCAGAACAGATCGTTATATAGGAAAGAATGTGAATGACCCGGCCTGTGGAGTTAAAATGGTTGATTTTTTTTTTCAGTTGAGTTAAAATTCATACGTCACAAGTAGCTCTCCAGGACACATGTGCAATCATCCTTGCTATCTAATTCTGGAAAGCTCTGTCATTGTTTCTTCTCCTTTTGGTCTATAACGCAACTCCAGGAAACCCCGAATCAACTTTCTGTGTATTCAGGACATTTGCAGTGAATAGAAATGATGAATGCTTTGCGTCTGGATCCTTTTGCTTAGCACAACTTCAAGATTCATTACGTCATAGCATCATGAATGCTTTATTCGGTTCTGTTCCATGGCTAAATAATATCCCACTGTATGGATGTACCACAGGTCATGTATCTACCCATCCATCTGTGGACACTTGGATTTTTACCCCGTTTTGACCAGAAATATAATACAGTGACTTCTCCTCTTTTCTTTAATTTACTTTTTAAAGATTTATTTATTTTATGTATATGAGTACACTGTAGCTGTACAGATGATTGTGAGCCTTCATGTGGTTGTTGAGAATTGAATTTAGGACCCTTGCTCATTCTCACTGAGGCCCAAAGATTTATTTATTATTATAAATAAGTACATTGTAGCTGTCTTCAGACTCGTCTCATTATGGGTGGTTGTGAGCCACCATGTGGTTGCTGGGATTTGAACTCAGGACCTTTGGAAGATGAGTCAGTGCTCTTGCCCTCTGAGCCATCTCACCAGCCCCTCTCCTTCTCGTTTTGCTAGGTTTCTTTCTCCTTGGAAAGCCAGTCGCCATATAGTGAGTTTGTTCAAGCAATTATGTGGAGAGGCCCAAACCATGAGGAACTGAGACCCCGCCCCCAACCCCACTCCCGGAAATAGCTATGCAAGGCGCCATCTTGTTAGGAAAGGGTATCGTAGTCTCATTCAGCTTTGGTAACTGCATGTGGATGGCAACCTTAGGAGAGACCCTGAGCTGCAACCACAACTTCAGCTGAGCAGCTCTAGCAGGACTAATTCCCAGGGATACGTTTGCTGTGAGGAAATGCTCAGTTTGGGGGTAGCCTGCTACATAGGAACACACGACACCTTTGGTAGCCTGGGGGCAGGTTAAGGGCATGGTTGCTATTCAGCAGGTATTGTGCTGACCTCAGGGCTGACGCCCGTCATCCCTGTCTCTCAGAAGGAGCAGAAGCATCCTTGATGTTCTGGTCCACAGAATCTCAGCTTTGTTACTTAACTTCATGGCCGTCTGTGAGTCATTTACTCCCAGAGCCTCAGTTTCCCCAACTCTTAAGTGGAGCGTAAGTAACATCTACCCTGGAAACACCGTGTTCTTGGCTTTGCTTTTTTTGCGAGATTTTAATAAAAAGAAAAGCCATTTAAAGCCAGGCTCACACCTATGACTCCAGTAGACTCTTAATTAATTATCACAGGATGCCTGGCTGGCTGACATTTATCTCTGATCTCCGTCTTTACAGAAATCATAAATCTGGCCTGATTACCACCTCGTGCACAGACTCTTCCCGAGGAGTCACAGCCTCTCTCTTTTATCTATTCTCTAAAATACGATCCAATTTATAAAATCTTTGACTTACAGCTCGGCTGGAAGCCCAGCTGGTGTGTAAAATGATGCGCAGCGCATCCGCATCCCCGGCTGCGCCATGGGCCCCCGCGAGCCTGGGATCTTCCCATCAGTCGAGGGACCTGTCAGTGACTCCAGACTGGATGCAGTTAGCATTCCAATCCTGTTTGAACATCTAATTCCCAATGCCGGGGAGTGGGGGGTAGGGGGGTGGGGGGCGTGGGGGTGGGGTGGGGGACTGGAGAATAAAGAGTGAGTGTCAACACCCTCTTTACCACCACCAGCATCCACCCCCCATCCACCCCCTCCCCACCCCTCTCTGGGCAGGTTATCAACAGTTTGCTCTTCTGGAATCCCCTCAAGGCACAGATCAGTGACCTTCACCCTCAGTTTCCCCAACTGCAAAGAGCGGAGGGATCCTTTGCCAAGCCAGTACCCACAGCTTGCACAGCTCATAACCTGGGCCTGGGAAAGCACCTGGCTCACATTTGTAGACTCCGAGATTATGTATTTATTCGAGTCACTCACCAAGAACTCTGAGCGATTCCCATGTGGCCAAGGGAAACAGGGGACAAAAGCAAGGGACCAGGGTTGGGTGAGGTTGGGATGAGTGCTTGGCTCAGTCCATAAAGTGTTTGTCTTGGAAGACAAGGAGGTGAATGTGATCCCTCCCCAGAACCAATGTGTAAAAAGCTGGGTGTGGTGGCCTGTGTATGAAACCCCAATTTCAGGGATGTAGTCTTAGGTGGATCCCTGAGGCTCTCTAATAGTCAGTCTAGCTTAACTGAAGAGTTCCAGACCAATGAGAGATACTGCCTCAAAGGAGTGAGTGGTGTTCCTGAGAGTGACACATAATGTTGTCATTCTTACGCACATGTGCACGCATGCAACAAACACACACACTTTACAAAAGAAAGAGTTCACCTACCACCCTTCCCACAGGTTCCTTTTTAATCTGACAAGAGACTTTATCACACAAATGGTACCTTTTTATTTTATATATACATTATATACACATACATTATGTACAAATAAATATACATTATATACATTTATCTTATATACATACAATACATATACTATTTTTTTTTTCAAGACAGGGTTTCTCTATGTTACCTTGGCTGTTCTGGAATTCTCTCTGTAGACTAGTCTGGTCTTGAACTCAGATCCGCCTGCCTCTGCCTCCTGAGTGCTGGGATTAAAGGCGTGCACCACCACATCTGGCTCTATTTTATATTCTTTAAATTTAATTCGTATAAATTCACTCTCTTATTTTTCAGGGAAAGGCAGGGTTTGCACTCAGAGGTGTGCCAGAAAACGCATGAAGGTCAGAGGACAGTTTGCGTAAGTCAGTCATCAGGCTTGGCGGCAAAAGCAACTTACTTGCTGAGCCATCTTGCTGGCCTTGGATTTTTATTAATTTATTTTTGAGACAGGGCCTCAAGTGATCCAGGTTAGCCTCTAATTCAACAACTAACTAAGGATGACCTTGAGCTCCTGATCCTCCTGCCTCCACCTCCTAAGTCCTAGGATCACAAGTGTGAAACCATGGGCAGCTTCCATTTCATGTACTTATAGAGTAGAGAAATGTCTAGAGACAAATTAGATCAGTGGTTGCTTAGGGCTGAAAGGAGGGAGGTTGGAGATTGGGGGGAAAGTATAAAACGTCAAAACATCATGTCTGTCTCTCTCCCACCCGCTGAGACACCTGTAGACAGGCATGCCCCTGGAATAACAATATCTACCCTCCCCCCACACACACCTGTGAGCACTGTCGGAGGTGCAGCAAGCCAAGGGCAAGCAATTGAATGGGGACTGTGTTGACTATGAGGGTAAGGAAAAAGCAAGTAAGCGTAGTTTGGGCCAGCAGATGACTCAGCAGATAACAACAGCACATGCTGCTCCTACGAGGACTCCAATTCAGTGCCCAGGACCCACTTAGGGTAGCTGACAGCTGCCTATAACTTCAGCTCTTTTCGTCTTCACAGGCACATGCACACAAATGCATATAAGTAGTAAAATAGTTTTTTTTTTTAAAAAAAAAAAATAGAGACTGAACTTGGAAGAGAAAAGGCAAGGAGTGGACCCTTGGGAGAGTCGCTTGCAAGACACTCCCATGCTGTGCCAAGGATAAGGTTTGGGTGAGGATGAGCAACCTGGGCAACTGTGGGGCACATTTATTCTAGAACAAAGCCAGATGCCAAACACGGAACCCCGTTGGCTTGTGGGATATTTGTCCACCGTACTAGATTACCTCTTGTTACTTGAGGGTTTCTCGGAAGCATCCAAGTTCAAACATGGCCTGTGTCCTCTATTAGATCTACCTGACCTGGGTTGTTTTGAGGGACTGGGAATCCAGAGCCTCAAGTTTGCAGGTTTTGAAGTTTCCATCACTGAGCTGTGTTCCCCAAGTCCCCCATCTGGAAAGTTGTACTTTAGGTGGACTGCTCCCCACTTTCACCCTTCAGGGGATTGTCAACATCATCTGATCCGCCTGGAATTGTCTCTCTTAACTTTGTTTCTAAAACTTCTGATTTTTTGAATCTATGAAAGCATTTGTAACAATTACACGCGCACACACACACACACACATACACACACACACACACGTATTAAGGCTGGACATGGTGAGACATGACTTTAGTCCCAGCACTTGAGAAGCATTGGCAGGAGGATGGTTGTGAATTCCATTCCAGCCTGCTGGTCTACACAGTGAATTCTAGGTCAGCCAGAAGTGTACACAGAGTGAGCCTCTCTCTCCCTCTCCCTCTCCCTCTCCCTCTCCCTCTCCCCCTCCCACCTCTCTCTCTCTCTCTCTCACACACACACACACACACACACACACACACACACCCCAAGGTTAGGTAGATAAGACTGCTGGATGAAGGGCAAGGTGAGTTTGTCTCAGCCTGAGGGAGGATATTAACCAAGGACCAGGAGGCCTGTGGGGGTGAGTGGTTAATGAGGGCAACCTAGAGCCTCGGCACTGAGGGCCCAGGAATCCCCGTCTGTGGCTTGGTTTTCTCTAACCTGCACAATTCTGCTCATCTATGCACACCTCAAGGGAAACCCTGCTCCAATCAGGATGGTATTCTCACTAGGCCTAGTGTGCCTTCCTTCCTCCTAAGTGATGGCACACAACTTGTTAAGCTAGCAGTTGCTCATTGCCTCCAAATCTCCTTCTCTTTGGCTCTTTTCTCTGTCTCTTCCCACTATCTCCCTTGGGCCATCAGAGAGGCCCTGCAAGACACTGCCCAACCAAAATACAGTTCCCTGACCAGTAGGAGAAGGGCTGTAGATTTGTTCTGCCTCATTCCCAATTCCAGGCTGTCCCTCTGCTTTCTTTGCTGGCCAGAAATCTCCCACTTTCATCAAGATTCACTTTGCATGGCAAAGTATCTACTGTGCTTGCCTGAAGACCTGAGTTCTGATCCCAGAATTCGTCTGAAATGCCAGCTTGCTCGTGAACAACTATGACCCCAGAAGTGAGGGGTTGGAGACTGCTGGGTCCTCAGGTAAAAGGAGAACACACACACGCACACACACACACACACACACACACACACACA